>VVHJ01045853.1:36012-57607 GCA_015107715.1 Tylochromis polylepis
AGATGCCCACACATACAAAATGTTGGCCTGACCCCCCATGTTGCAGACTGTCCAGTCTTTTTTTTCTTCTTCTTCTTTTTTAGAGAGAGCGGGAGAGAAATGTGTTTTGAAAGTAGAGTGGCAAGTGGCGTCCACTGTGTGTTCTTTTAGATGGATCAATAGCTCAGTGTGTGAGAGAGTGTCTTAAGAGCTGTTGTCTTGTGCTTTCAGCTGTGGCAGACCTGTTAGTGCTACAGAGGGGAGCTGCGCACCCCTGCCTCTGTACCAGCAGTGGCCTGAGGGGGGCTTTTAGTCCAAACACAAATGTCAACCACACATAGACTATTAGTGTTTAGTGCAGTTATTAAATGGACTTTATTTGTCCTTTAGGAGGCTAAAAGGCGCACTTAAAAGGGACCTGCGTGACAGCAGGGCAATTTGCGAGTTTGGTAACTTAGGCTCGCTCATTGCAGACACATGAGTACAGATAAGTGTAAAAGGAGGAAAGGCTGTAATGCTCTGAGCAGGGAGCACTGTGTGTGTTGGCGATTTGTGTGTGCACACACGTGTGTATATGAATCCGTGTCTGTGTGTGTGTCCCCGCGTGTGCTAAAAGGCACTTAGGCCATAACATATCTCACTGGGGTCTGGTAGCAACGTTTTTGTGGTCAGAGGCTTTTTAAAAGGTTAATGTTAATCTATACCAAACAAAGCCCACGAGGAGCTTTTACAGCTGTGGACAGTTGAGTGAAATGGGCTTTGATGAAATGATAGGTCACTAACATACTACGCAGCTTGTTGTAAATACCTCAGTAAGCAAAATAACTCTGAGAACTACCTGAGACGTGTTCCCTCCTCTGAAACCTGCTGCCAGTGATCATGTAACTTTTGTATTACAGCATGTTCTTAGTGGAACAAGTAAGTCAAGGCTTTGTAGTCCAATGTGACCTGTGTGCCTATCTACATGGAAGAATGTTTTCTTTAATGCATATGAAGCAGGTAGGCAGTGTGCTGTGGCCGTGTGCGAGGCCAGGCTTAGATGCCTCGAGAAGCAGCCAGCTTATCAAAAAGAGAACATGAAAAGTCACTCGTGTTCCCGGGCCGTAAATCACGCGTGGCTGTTTGTCTCCTTATCACTACAGGTGTGCCGATGCTCTCCGTCCAGCCCAAAGGGAAACAGAAGGGGTGTGCTGGCTGCAATCGCAAGATTAAAGACCGCTACCTGCTCAAGGCCCTGGACAAATACTGGCATGAGGACTGTCTCAAATGTGCCTGCTGCGACTGCCGCCTGGGGGAGGTGGGCTCCACCCTCTATACGAAAGCCAACCTCATCCTCTGTCGCAGGGACTACTTGAGGCAAGAAAGACACACAATCACCTTTCTCCCCTCACAACAAGCACAAAAGCGATCTTGTTCCAAAAATTGTGACTCAAAAGGATCACAAAGTTGTTGGGTTTTTTTGTTCTTTTTTTCTTCCCTCCTCTCTTTTCAGTTGCTCATATAAACCTCCCGGTAGGGTTTGTTGTACTTTGTCAATATGAGTCGCGAACACTTTTAAAATAATTTTCAATCAGATAAGGGTGATGCCTTATCCTTTTCAGAATGCATATAGGTGAAGGCTAATGTGTTTTGCATAAGGACAACAATATGGGCAATTTTTGGAACACCATTTTTCCTTTTTGTTTTTCTAAATTGTCCACAAACACAAATCATAGTTCCAACATCTACGATAAACTATGTGGATGCCCAACCATATATATATATATATATATATATATATATATATATATATATATATATATATATATATATAGTGATGTTTTCTTATTTTCCTTCTGTGTTCACATGAACAATGAACTAGGGCTTCTGTCACAAAGACATGTTTTTGGTTGTATCAGCACTGTAGGCTGTGAGAAACCTCCAGGCAGGCTTGTTGCTTCACCAGTGCCCCCCCCCCCTCTTTCTGATACCCCTGCCATCTGCTTGTTAAATTAAACATGACCATTTCCTGGGCGTTAGGTCACATTCCCTACCATTTATTTGAGGGGGAATCCCCCTGGGGCCGACTTAAAGATGCCGGTGCCCTAGGCCCCTCCTCCCAAAACACCCTGCCCTGCACCATCCTCCCCCCTTCCCCTTTCTCCATTTTCCTTCTGCCTCCTTGTCTCACAGCATGTTCACTTTTATCTCTTACTGCTACCTATTTAAGTTTTGATTAGTTTCTTCCAATTTAAGATGGTAAATTAAAAAAGAGCAGCATCACTTAAATAGCCTCTAAAATTCAACACAGAGAGCTTTAATCAACCTGGCTTTCCTCTGCCTCACTGATGCCTTTTAATGACATTTCACTTTTATTTCAGCTCTTCCTTCGACCTGGAAGAAGCCTACAGCCCACTTGAGAGGCGCTTAGGGATGTTACGTTGAGATAGGCCATTACCATCCATCAGTCCCCACCCACAGTTAATGCTTTTAAGATGCAGTGAGAGGTTGACTAAGACCTGATGTTGCCCCCAAAAGGGGCAGATGGTGCAGATGAAGTAGTAATAAATGGGCAAATGACCGGGAGAAGGCAAAAATGATGAAGCTCAGAGTTTCACTTGGTAAAATACATCAGCTGAAAGGACAGCAACCTCAACCCTGGAGCCATAAGTGCCTACTGGCACTGTAAAGGGAGAAGGAAAAGCTTTCTCGCACATTAGGCCACTAAGATGTAGAGGTCACAGAAGGGATGAAATGAAGAGAATGACATATGGAATCAAGAGTTAGGAATACTAAAATAAGAATCAAAAGGACGGAGCTGTAGAGAGCTTCCTGTGCTCCTCTGCTGCCCGAGATTGTCTAATGAAATCCATCCCACTCGCCTGCTCTTCAGCCTGCGACAAATACAGAACACTTAATGGCTGAGATGCTTGAGATGAATTCTATTATGGAACAAATTAAAACCCTTGCCTTGCGTATATAGAAAAGAGGCAGTTTGAGAGACCACAGTATTTGAAAGTAGGTGATGCAGTCTCCATGCAGCGCCGGTTTCCTTTTCATTCCTTTTTTTTCTTGGTAGTAAGACGAAGGCTCTGCTCACCTGCAGTAATGAAGTTAAATCTGTACACTGAATTAGCCTCCCGCACTTCATTAAAGACAAGCAGTGGATCAAACACACTTCGGTTATTTCCCAGGGTTTGGAACCCTGCCATGCTCACATTAATTATTATAGGAGCTCCATCTGTGATTGTCCTTCAGTGGCATTAGCAACTTATTGAATGCACCCACACTTTACTGAATATTACACTCCAGCGCACACACACACTAAAAATGCACACCTCAGCCAGTGTCCTCCTATGCCCTTCAAAACCATGCACCATCAAAAAGTTTAGTTTTAATCCACTTGATGTCAGTTCCCTGCATCTCTTTTTTTTAAGCAACTTCCTTGTAAGAATAGCAGCTTTATTAAGCATTTTCTATTGTCAGTCTTTTGGTGAAGTCGTAAAACCTTTAACCCCTCATATATATAGTGATGATATGATCATCAGGACATGAAGCTAGAAATAATTCAATATTCTGTTTCATATATTAGAGTGGACATAATAGTCAGCCACTTATCAAAATGTGGTGTAATTAACTGTAAGAGGAAAACGTTTTCAAGATAATGGACATTATAAGTTATCCTAAAACCAGCTGAATAGCAATGGGATAGAGGAAGGCTCCATATGGATGTGACTGTTTTTCAGATCAGTCTTCTTCTTAAATCTTTAGGAAGTAAAACAGTCGCTCTTCTTTTTCAGGCGAGATAGATCTGAACAGAGGTTTACACTTTCAAAAAAGACACAACTGTTGGGGAAGGTCAGAACACGCAACGCATGCATTAACAGTTTTCCCTTTTATGAAATCTGACAAACCCTATGCAGGCAGGGAAGTCTCAAAGAGCTCAGAGAACAGGTAGAAAACTTCAAGAGCCACAGCCCAATCTGAGAGAAGCAATTCAGAGAGGCAGATGATGCACTGTAGGAGCTTTAAGGGTTTGAAGTTAGCAAAGCAGCGAGTTGAAAGAACTAAAGAAGGCCCTCTTTTCTCTAAAGACCCATTGTAATAACTCAATAACAGAGGAAGGAGAGCTCCTTTATGTTCCTGCCGTCCAACTTTGCTCTCAACATCCCACACCAGCACACAAAGTTACATTTTTAGCTACTAAATAGGAGCTCTTTTAAGGAGTTGAGAATAGGCTTCATTCCCCTGCACTGAAGATGGTAGAAAGCAGGGATAAGGCAAGTATACAAATTATATAAAGTTAAGAACCTAAAATGCAACTTAATTGTTTAAAAACCCAAAGTTAGCATGCATATAATTAGATCTAAGCCATAATAATGATGGCAAGTGATCCAAACAAAGCCTATAATCTTGAGATGGTGAGATAAGAGTAATTTAAGCATTGTTAAGCAGGGACACACATATCCATTCTCATCTCTACGTGTCTACAGATACAATTTAAGGTGTCACTCATCACTGTGTATCTGAATGGTGTCAAATATGGTCATTAAATGAACCACAAAATTACTTTATTGATAATACAGTTTGCTGCATATTGTACTGCAGATATATTAAGGTTTTTTTTAAGCTGTCTTGATCCTAAAACTTACCAAGACTGGTGATCAGTGTCTAAAGTAAAAATGTACGTTTGGCATAGAGAGTGATTCTGTGGAAGTGATGTAAAGGAAACTGACACTGATTCGGATCTAAAAAAAACCCCAAAACAGTCTTTCTTTCACAGCCATTATAGTAACGTTCTCACACCCCAGCATTGCCAACCTCAGATTTAGCAGTCGGGCATATTTAATTATAATTTGTTTAATCTCTGTCTGAAAAAAATACATTGAAAACATCACAGTGTGTGTTAAAGACATGTCGTAGAATATGGAACGATAACAGTGGTACAAAAATGTCATTAACATTTTCTTATTATACGAATTTGCATTGATCACCAACTTCTCCAATGACCTGTGAACTCCAGCTGTGTTAGAGTAGCACACACAAACCACTACTTGATGCAAGTGTGACAAGCTAGTGTTTGGAAGGATATGTAGAGATTTTTTATTCATAGGGGAATCCCACAGGTTAGTTCATTTTAATTAAGTTTTATTTATGTAGCTCCAAATCACAACAGCAGTCTCCTCAAGGCACTTTATA
Source organism: Tylochromis polylepis (assembly GCA_015107715.1). Classification (NCBI taxonomy): domain Eukaryota; kingdom Metazoa; phylum Chordata; class Actinopteri; order Cichliformes; family Cichlidae; genus Tylochromis; species Tylochromis polylepis. Next base: position 41,170 of record VVHJ01045853.1, read on the forward strand.
TTGTAAGCTAAAGACCCTACAATAATACAGAGAAAACCCCATCAGTCAAACAACCCCTGAAAGTGGAGAGGAAAACCTCCCTTTTAACAGGAAGAAACGTCCAGCAGAACCAGGCTCAGGGAGGGGCAGCCATCTGCCATGACCGGTTGGGGGTGAGGGAACGAGACAGGACAAAAAACACACTGTGTGTACAAGTGCATAGTGAGTGAAGAAGAAACTCAGTGCATTATGGGAAGCCCACATCAGCCTCGGCCTATTGCAGCATAACTAAGGGAGGATTCAGGGTCACCTGATCCAGCCCTAACTGTAAGCTGAAGGGTCTGCCTCCTATTCTACTTTTAAAAACCCTAGGAAACAAAAGTAAGCCATCAGTCAGAAAGCAAAGTGCTCTACTTGGTTGATGTGGTACTACGAGGTGTTTAAGATAAGATTCGGACAGATTATTCAAGAGCTAAGGTTACTGTTCATTGTTAATTTTTTCCACAAAGGTTAAGACTTAACAGTAATAATCACAAAACATCAACAATAGCAAATTTAGCAGGCTGATAGCACATTTTTTTTAATCAAAATGTAACTTGTATTTTTACCTAAAAACGTTACCACTTCAGCTTCAGTTCTGCTGTTACTGCCAGTAAAAACATTTTAAAGTTTGCAAAAACACAACACTCATCTAATAAGCACATCCAGCTTGCTTTTACTTATACTGCATTATGCCATTTAGAAATCCATATGAGAATGCCTCACAGGCTGTGGTGAGCAATCCAGATCAGCACTTCTAACCCTTTAATCCATTTATATGAACCACAGAATTGTTCAATTTTAAAAGAGGGTTTCTTGCTGCAAACCCTGCTACAATACCGATGATTGATCAGCAAAGCACACAGGACTTGGTGCATTACAAGCTAGAGAAATTTGCCAGTCATAAATGCTGAAAAAATGGTGTTGATGTTGATTTTTTTTTTTTTTTTTTTTACACTTTTCTTTAGAGAATATTGACTTATTTAATCCAAATGACCAGGGAAATTGAAGTGCATGAGCCACTGCACTCCTACAATATGGGACATGTGTCAGAACAATGCATTCGAATTCCTCTGAAAATAGTCTATTCAAACAAAAAGAAAATCTACTTTAAATTAAATGAATTAATGAACAAAATCCATTTACAGCTTATGTTCGTGGAATGCATTGTTTGGGTGCTGTGAAGCATGTCAAGTTTATAAAAAATGACAGTCAAAATTAATGCAGTTTCTTGTGGTTTTATATATGTTGTACTATACATGTTGTGTATGCTTGCAGAGTCCTTGATCATAAACAATCTATTCTTTAGTACAAGATAAAGGTGTGTTTTTGTGCTAATATGTTGGGATCTGTTGGCTAACATTGCATTTTAGTGTGAAATTCATAACTTAGGATGCTCTACTACAGTGGTGTTTCTCTCTGACTGCCTTTTAGTTTCATAGGAGCAGGAAGAAAAGAGTATAATGTGTGTTGAACAGTTCTCTCAGCCTGTAATCTCCTCTTAGCACAAGGGGCTCAATTAAGCCATATGTTGATGCCACATTATAACCCAGACACATCGGCTGTTGGCTGAAGAACAGTATGAGTGGGACACAGTGATTACCGAAAGCACTTTTTTGCACTCCAACTTCTCTGTGCCAGATATCTGCCTGTGATTTCAAATCACAACGCTGATAAGGAAATCAGGTTAGCATGAAAGACTATTAAGATGATTAAGACAGACCAGTTAAGAGAGCACGGTACTTTACATTCATTTGGCTTACTGTCCTTCCATATAGAATATAGCCTCTAACCCCTTTTTTTTTGTGCCATTAACAGAATACTTTCTCACTGTGGAGTTTGAAAGACGTGGGTGTTTACTAGGTTCTGCAGGCTTTATGTTGTAATTGTTTCGTATCCAATGCCAAGCTCAAATAACCCTCATAATAGAGTGGAAAAGAGGTTATACCCACACTATTTGAATTACTGGTTTGTGGAGATTATAGATATAGCCGCAAAGTAAAAACTAGCCACAGATGTGACACACTGCTTTGACTGAAGGCGGAACTTGGTGTCAGGAGCAAGCTGGGCTTCCCCACCAGGCGTTTTCACAACCTGTATGTATCAACTGAGCACCATGTCTGCAGCCCAGCAGGATGTAATGGAGATGGGTTAGAATAATCCTTCTGGCTGCTATAGGTGTGTGCATGTCAATTGCTGTAAATGGCCAAGGCTCTCTAGGCTCTTTTATAGCCTAGGTTCCCTGAGGGAGAGAAAGGACATCACTATGACCTGCTCACTACATGGAAGAGTCTCTGAATGTCATGATGACTATGGGTGCTCTGGGGTTTTCTTTTTTTTTCCAGGTGAAAAAAAAAGAATAAAAGGGTTAATTTATAGGCTGGTAACTCAACAGCCCACGGTTACCAATACTTGTGCTTTGTCCACACAAACTCACTCATGTCTTGTAATATGAATGCTGGAATAGTGTGATAACAAGGTCAGGTTCTGTAGCACTGGTATTTGGTCTGTTTTCAGATCAATACTGAATGTGTGAGATTGCAATTTTTTAAAGCTGTTTGGATAAGTCTTTGTGTCTCTCTAAAGAGGGGGGGGGGACATTCTTTGAGTTACAGAGCACCCCATGGGTTGCAGATGTCTACTGTATGAGAACGTTCAGTATTTTTTTTTCTTTTTGTTACTGAAACAGTAACCAGTTGTAACAATGTTTCAGTTTAACACCCTGTGAATCCCTCTCATGGAACATAACAACCTTTCTCCCTCCGTTTCTGTCTTTCCTGCTCCTCTGGGGCAGTGGCCCCTAATTAGAAGCAGAGCTGCTGGATAGACATTTTCTTTAACAAGGTGAAAGCAACTGAATGGGACTCGCATAAACGAGGCAGAATATCAACACGGAGACTCCTCTGTCTGAGCTCTACAAGTTTGGGGGGGAAAAAGTGTTTAACATACTGTTGGAATGACAATCTGCTGTTGCCTTATCCCCTCTTGCAAAGCTGTGAAGCGGTCCTTTTCCTGCTGCAGAATATATAAATCTATCTGTGCTTCAGAATCTCCAAATTAAACATAGGGGCAGGCGCTTGGAAAATGAAAATGTAAATCTGACTGGGAAAAGCATTTGAGGTTCTTCTTTTCTTTTTTTTTTCCTTTTTTGGCTTTGAGGAGATCTACACCAGTGCCTTCTTGCTGTGTTTGTGACCTTTATCATTTGGTTCCTATCTAATAAGCCCAAACAAGCCGCAGTGAGGTTTGAGCTGTGAGTCTGTTCACTGTAAAACATTTAGTTAACTCCTCAAGGTTACATCTACCATCACTGTGTCAGGTTCTTCTCTGAATGAAAGAGGAAGACGGAGAAAAGCAAGAGAGCGAGGGTTTGAGCCTGAATCCTTGTAACAGAAATCTTTTTGAACTTATGACTACATTATAGAGTGTAGCCTCTTGTGCAGAAAAATCCAGCTGGATTTGGTTGAAGAAAGACTCATTAGGTAGTTTTGTTTTGAAAGAAAAAAATTTTCAGCAGTTCAAATGGTTTGCCTCAGACCTGTTTTCGTTGCCTTTGCAGTGTGCGAGAGGGAAATTCTTTGAAGAAGGAGATTAAAACCATGTGATCATTTTAATTAGATCATTAGCCAAGAATTAAGATCTATGTTTGTAACTCTCATTAACAAATATACCAACTGGAAGCCAAGAAAGATTTTTGCATTCAATTCTGCGTATTCGATTTTCTCCCTTTTTTCTGTTAAAATCCCCATTTTTATTGAACTTTTTTTTTTCTTTTACATTTCTTGCTGTCATTTTGCTACGTGTTTGTTTGCTCTTTTTACTGCATCTAGGTAAAGAGAAGGTGGGTTAATCTCTGTCTGTGCGCTGTCTTTCAGGCTCTTTGGTACAACGGGGAACTGTGCAGCCTGCAGTAAACTGATCCCAGCCTTTGAAATGGTGATGAGAGCCAGAGATAATGTTTACCATTTGGACTGTTTTGCCTGTCAGCTTTGTAACCAGAGGTAAGAATGGGGGTCATAACTGCACAACAACATTGCATATTTAAGTAAAACACACACACATACACACACACACACATACACACAGGGTGTTAAAATGGCCAGTGGCTTAAATATTGGAGGCTCTAAAAAAAAAAAAAATCTCAGGTGGAAAAGAAATGTTATATTTCATTACATTATTGCAGACTACAGTTTATAATTGGTGGTGGTGGGGGGAATAAATTGTGGTTGGCTTGTGTTGCAAGAATCAAGGTTGCATTGCATTTGTAATGCCCTGCTAATTATTTTCTATTATGTCACGCTGCCAGCACTTTGTCCTTGTTTGTGGCTAGATCTGTAAATCTTTTAAGCCAATGGGATGTAAAATTAGCTTTTGTTCTCATTTGTCCAAGGAGGCAAAGGAGCCACAAAAAAGGAAAAAAAATGACGTCCTCCAGATTTGTGCTGTTGCACAAAAGAGAATAGACACAGGTGTGAAATGGTGTTTTCCTAAGGGATAGGAACTATTATAGAATTGGAGCAAGCACAAAGCCTACTGTATGGTATGATGTACACAGAATATGACATAGCCAAATATTGCTTTTTCCCATTAATATACTGTCAGTAATGGCACCTCTCTGAAAGCAGAACGTCCTTTGCATGCTTGTCAGGGGTGCTGTGACCCTGTTCCTCCACACAGCACAAGCCCATTAACCTTCTGCAGACCAGATTCAGTTACCATAGTGAACACCTGCTGTAAGGGAATTATGACTGCAGTCTCTCTTCTCAGCTGGCAGACACAAAGCCAGGTCTCATCTGGCACAGTATTGCCATGGCTGTGACCGTTACCAGCTTTATTTACTGTGTTACCAGCCTGGCACATTACTAAAGCCAAGCCATTTTCAGCTGTATTCTTATCTTCACTCCCCTTCAGTCACATTATGGAGCTGTGTCCACTGTGTCACACAAACAAACAGCAGCACACAGAAGAACATCAGTGGGGCAGGCTGCTATGTGTTATTTTTCCCTCTCCAACTGACTGTGAGACTTTAGAGGAAAAATGTTTTCGAGCACTGGAACTAAACTGGTGTGTGAAAAGCTAACCCTGTGGCAGAGTTTCCTTGGAAACTCTTGCGGCGCCACCGCCGTTTTTGCCAGGCCAAGGAGAGCTGACCTGCTTTTCATTGGGTGCCAGTGCCTGTGTCTGTTTGATTCGAAACTGTTTAGGGTTTTAATCTACTTTTATTTGAAGCCACACATTTTACGATGGCCATCAAAACAGACTCTGAATCTGGCAAGCCACGGTCTCGGCGCATGAGGTAAAATGTCTCAAGCCAAATGTGTGCGATCAGACAGAGTCATCAGTACCTGCTGATCCTAAACGCAGCATTTTCACTGCCAGAGCAGAGTCAACCAGTCAACAAACACACACCACTTTGTCGTGATGCCAGCATTAATCATCTTTTTTTTTTTTTGACAATGGGTTTTTTTTGTTTTTTTTTCGCCTTTTGTTTTTGTCTGCCAACAGGTTTTGCGTCGGGGACAAGTTTTTCCTAAAAAACAACATGATTTTGTGTCAAATGGACTATGAGGAAGGTCAGCTGAATGGGAGCTTTGAGACACAGGTCCAATAGTTGGAACCTGACGGCAGCAACAACCGGCTCCACACGTTACACACAAGATGGATGTTCCGCTGCACTTGGAAAAAGACAAGCGTCTGTCTGCTTGCCTGCAATACTTTTTAAGACCCCTTTATCAGTCCCTAAGGACTCTATTGTAAATGTTAAACTTTTTGCCCCTCCCACACCCCCCCTCAACACTGAGCAGTTACAAATTTTGATGTACAGTTGTGCCTGCTTAGCTGAGCACTGTATTGCTTGTATGTTTTGTGAAATTTGTTTCAGGTTTGTTTTCTTTTTCTTTAAGAAATGGTTCACTGGAGGGTATGTACAGTCTGTTTTCTCTGTATATATAAACTGGAACATTTATTTTATGAAATGTAATGCAATTTTATTACTAGTGTGAATTAAAGATTCTTAAATGTTCATAGTGAGTTTTTTTTTTCTCTTACCAAAAACCAAAGTTGTTGGAAGGAGTTGGCCCACGTGTTGATATGTAATCATGTATCAGAAAACTGCAATGCTGTAAAGAGCCCTGCAGGCGAGAAAAAAGAAATATATTTGAAGTCCTCTTTAAAACGTGATGCAACAAAACAAGTTTTATTACATTTTGCAGAGTTCTGATGGAATTAGAAATGCTGTTTAAAATGAACTAAGTAAGATTTTATTTGGAATAAAAGAATGCTTCTCCAAAACTGTGTTGTTGTGAGCGTGCAGGTGTCATGAAAGGGGGCTGAGATAAGCTGAGCTGCTCTGTGTGATTCATGCTTCACTAATTGCCATCTGATTATGAGGGTGAATTGGCCTGGAAATGAAATGCAACAGCAAATAAATTAGAGAGAAAATAAATGCTCATTGAGTTTGAGCTCATTCAAACTCATCAGCTACAGAAGTGCAGAGCTATATTAAAGGGTACTTTCCCCAGAAGACTTTTAATGGAGATGTGTGACACTGTCTGTTTATCTGATGAGGTTATATCTAATATACCAACTCTAGTCGAGCTGTCAAGATTTTCAGCTACTCCATCAAGTGATAATCCACTTCAGCAGCTTTGCTTATTACATGTATTTGTACACATTAATCTTTAAATTAAAGGGGGGGGGGGGCATTAAGCATATATTAACTGCAAAGGATAATAAAAAGCTATGTATATTAATAGGCAAGAACACGGATTGCCATGGATTTGTTTTTAATATATTAAGGCTGAAAGTTAAGTTAAATAGTAATCATAGTTTCCTGTTGTTACTACACAGTTACTAGCAGTAACACACTATAATTACAGAAAGTAAAAAATCTCAACATTTCTTTCATGTTACACTTAGCAAAACTGAAACAGCCAAGTTTTTACACACTGCAAACTAGTTTTTAAAAATTCATGGCTCATCATCCATTTCATTTCCATCCAAGTTCAGTAAGAAGTATTGTTGCACATCGGTTTGGACAGGCCTCGTTGGCCTTAATTTCACTCACATTACCAGACTTCACATGTGTTGTGGAAGACCCTGAAAATTAAAACCAGCCTTTGCTGCCTTTGATTTAGTGGGAGAATTTCTGTCACCAGTTTATCTCTGTGGTATGTGCAACACAAACCACAGAGCTAAACATAAATAGCTGCATTTACGTTAATCTAAGTTTGACGTTTTGAGAACTGTGCAATTCCAAAGAAATTGGCCAGAACGTATATATCTCACTAAATGTGGCTCAGATGATGAATAAAAGAATGCTCTTAGGGTTAATACGCCTAATCTCCATGTGTGTATTAACTCTTATTCATTCAACAGTGTGTCCAACAAACTTCAGATTTCCACCGAGGCTCAACAATCTGCGAAGAACTCTCCTACCAGCAGGACACAGAACATCATTATAATTTGCTAACACATAAATCAAGTGTGCAAAGAGCATTAATTAGAAATTCATTAAAAATTCAGACTCACCGGCAGGTGTGCAAATAAAGGATTAGGTAGGCATCAATTATACCACATAAGAGAACATTTTAATTGCAATTCTTGGATTGATTTACAGGGGAAAACAATCAGGCTCTTTGCAATGTGGCTGATTGCTCATTTTGCTGAAAAATAATGAGGAAAAAAAACTCACCAAGTAACACTGTCCCCGACTGAAAGTTAATAGGAACGTGCCGATTCAGATATGTGTGCACTGTCATGCATACACGTACGCAGTCTATCTATCTATCTATCTATCTATCTATCTATCTATCTATCTATCTATCTATCTATCTATCTATCTATGTAATAAAAACACATGCACACAGATATTATTGAGAAACATACACATCAATAATAGCAAAACACGATGCACAAACAGGCATACTCACACACATAAATACACATGCACTGCAGCTTGGCATTCCCATCTGCTTGTGTTGGTGGAGAAGTTCTTAAGCACCAAATGTTGCTCTGTTATGACTCAACTTTGTGAATTCTCCAACCTCCTCTGTGTTCCTGATTACTGCATTATGGCATCTGCTTAATTAGCTTGGCTGGTGTCATATGTTGCACACGAGGGGGTGTTAAAAAGTGCCCTTCCCTCTTGCTCATTATCTGCCTCGACTCATGTGATGTATAATCTCTCTTGACAGGCATTCATATTGACATAGGGACAGCTGTCAGCAGAGCGTGGTCATAAAGGGTGCACATAGAATAGAAAAACCACACGGAGAGCAGATAAGTAGAAAGGCTGCCAAAAAATCTAAGTGAAACTAGTAACTCTGTGTTTTATTTTGGATCCATCAGCAACAATTCTAATTACACTGAATTTAATTTTATGGTTGAGAGTTTTCTAGAAGGAAGTGATAATAGGCTATGCATTTTGATTATTTCAGGTATATTAAAAGTAACCTCTTGCCAGTGTATTATATAAATTAGTGTGTTGCCCAACTCTTGGCGAGGAATCAACCTCATTACGGCCATATGGGGAATTATAATCATTATCTGAACAGTTCTGTTCATTTCCATCTAACAAAATACTCCTTTCTTAGTGGAAAAGCAAGTTTGTGGATCTTAAACAGGGCTTCTTTACAGGTGAAAGGAACATGCTTATAACACAAAGGCATTGTATGTAGTAGTGATCCCAACAGGACAGCGAATTAGAGGAGGTGGTTTTTATTGTTATGACTCAACTATACAGCTATACAATGTTACAAGTTTTGTAACATCCAGGACCAATCCTTTATATCTTAGCACAGTGTTCAGGCTTAGAGAAAGATCAGAGTTTAAAAAGCAGTGAAACTATAGGATGCACAGCTTCTTATTATATGGGCACTCAAAATCAGCACTGGACAAGAATCACAACCTTAGAATCTCCCCCATCAAGAACATGCACTAACAGACCTGTTTCCTTTCTTTCTTTCTTTTACCAACATAAAAAAAATCCATTCCATGTGTTCACATTTATCTCCCAAAATATTTAATAAACATGCACAACAATGCCATAAATTTTAATTATTCTGGACAACGTGGGGGCAGGTGGGACTGATTTCAATAAGTTGCAAATCTTTTTTAAATCCCCTGCCAGATTTGTGGGCATCCACAGCCTTTTTTTCTGAAGGCCTCAAAGACTAGCTTGGCTTGATGACATTGCATACTTCAGTATTACAGAGAACACAATATCCTAGATATGAGAATTTCAAATGATATGGGTTACACCGGTCACTTATTTAGACCTCAGTTGCACAGGCCTTGAGACTGTTCAGCCACTCCCTGGCATCCTCCAGCCACTGGGAGAAAAGGGTAGATTTCCCAAACGGTTAGAAAGTGGAGGTTGAGGTTGCTGGAGGTTGGCGGTGAAGCAGTAAAAACCTTAAAGTGTTATTGCTTTGGTGACAGTGGATGCCTTTAATTTGAAAAGGTGCAGCATTTCCATTTTGCATTGCACTTTTTACAGATTCACCACCGCGAGGTGAGAAGCTGCAGGTGTCTGCAGAGAAGTCAACGTCTTTCATGTAAACTATGGGGAACGGCAGTGAATCTGACAGCAACCAAACTAATCACAAGAATGTTTTCGATACAGTACTGTATAGTTCTTTGCAACCAACTGTACCTAGTGACCGACTGTAGTCACTAAGAAGAAGCCACATTTTTCTCTTGTGGTTGTCTTGTGCGGCTTGCGTGACTGGGGCATGTTCTAGTTATCAGCATCTCATTTGGAACCCCATGATCTAATTTTATTGATGTGAAGATGTGATAAATGTAGAGGTGTACATAGTTTTCCCTGTGACTGATGTCTTTTATTAACTCGAATTATGGAGATGACGGAAAAATGTAAATTTTTATGTTTCAGAAGATCACCTTTATGTGTATGCACTTTTAAATGGATTAAATCTGTCCTTGTCCAAATTTATAGGTCTGTGTGTGTATTTGTGTATAATTTCTTAGGGATACACGTAATCTTTTACATGAAAGGATATGTACAGAGATGCTAATTGTGGTCAAGTGACTGTTATTCCCCTTGCAAATAAACAGACTTTCAAAGCTACTCTAAAATTTCAGCATATGTTCCATTGCTGCCTAAGACCTGCTTTTGCTATATGCAAGAGACTGAAGAGGGCAATTAGTTACAAGTGGCTTTGATTAGCACTGATTCCACAGCAGTGCTGGAAGGAATATAGAAAACAAAATGCTAAATTACTGCTGAAGCTCTTTGTGACAGAATGCAATAAAAATGGAAGAAACTATTTAAATTCATGGTAATAACAGGTAAATGTGAACATGTTAACTATAGCATGGTGCCCATGGCTAAGATTATGCATATTCTACCTACAAACAGCCTGTGCCAAGCAATGCATATAAAACTGAAATAAATGGCTACAGATGCATGAACTTGCCCTGAAAGAGGTTTGCTTACTCTGATCTCATTCTTAAATGAAACCAATTTGCCTAGAAATTGGTTCTAAGGCCTAATGTTGAACTCTGCACATCAGCTCTGCCACACACACACACACACACACACACACACATGCACACACTCAGATGCACACACACTGAGTTAGCTTTTTACAAACACACTTTCACAGTCACACTGCTTCCACCCCTTCCCTCGCTGCAAATCATGTTTGACTTTGAAGTGCTAATTTTGGAAGTTTAGCCAATTTTTATTTGCTGCTTTGAAATGTATCCCCTAAGCTGCTGCACCAGCAATGAAATATACAGACCTTTACAATGAGGGATAAGTGACCAAAATGAGAAGCGCCTGGTTTTCTTCCTAACATTATATAACTGTGAATAATCCCCACATAGCATTTTCTCCTGCCATCACAGCCTCAATTTATATTCAAAAATATTATGCAGACTTTTTACTTTTTGCTCATTCCTCAATCATCCCTACCTAAAGTTAGAGCTAATTTCAGATATCTGCAATACAATACAGCAGACGAAATCCCTAAAGCATTTTTCACATTAATACTATGTTTTATCAGTGTTTCAGAACAAAAAGTGTAACTAACATGTGAAGAGTAAAATGGTGATTTGAGTAGACAGTTTCATAACATGCCTGACATGTATTTACCAAACCTTACATTGTACTGTACACTGTACTCACATGCTTTAGTAAAACCTATTTCATGACAAAAAACAAAAACAAAAAGCAGCTCAGAAACATGTGGTCCTGTTCATGAATAAACACTTTATAGATTGATCTGCTCTTTGAAAACATTAAAATGTTGTTACAGTTCTTGTTACTAAGCTCCATCTCTTTGTTGTCGAAAAGCTAACTCTTAGACTGGAAATGTCCTCAGTCAAAGACATAGTGTTTACCACTGTAATGGATGCAAAGATGACCTCAATCACAAACATTTTTTAACTGCTTTCAGCAGGAGCTGGGACATTGTATAGTAAAATAAGTTGATCAGATTGGCTCCTCAGCAAGCAGCCCAGCTAATAACGTGGCAAGCAAAGAGCTTGAGGGAGAGAAGATTTGGAATGTGGGTCCCTCCACTTTCCAGCGCTGCTTTGCTTTAACACAGTCCTGGACTTGGCAATAAATTGCTTTGGTAATCAGCTTTTTGAAAAGCTTATTTACTGCTTGTTTTGTGTTTATTGTAGTTCTCAGAATAAAATAGAAAATTGGATTTTATTACATGTGCAATTTTCTTCTCTGATAAAGAATAGCGAGTGTGTGCATCACCTTGTTGAGTATGGATGATCCAGAAAAGACATATACAGTATATTATTTTTATTATCTCTGATGTGATGCTGTCTCTTTACACCCCCAAGGATAGGCACTTGGGATTGGATGGAAACACTTCATGTCCAAAAAAAGCTGAGAGATCACTGCATTTCTATGTGTATTTACATAGTGAGTGAGCAAATAAAATCATGGGGAGTAGTTTGTACTGTGTTTAAGCTCTGAATGCATCAGTTTGATGGTGTGACGCTACTTCACAAATGCACAAACCATATGCTCAGTGGTCCTCTTCATGGTTTCATTATTATGTACAATGCAGTTCAATACTGACACATCCAAAGTTAACTTAATACTAGCACAGGCTTGTATAAGGCTGCCCTCACCCCAGTGGTTTTTTCAATCTTTGCTGTCAGCCCTCAGAGTCCTTTCAGTTTTCACTTCATCATATTTGACTTTTTGAATTTATATAACTCCATGCTACAACAGAAAACACTCTGAAATTCAACCAAGTCCTAACACAAATCTGTAATACTTTCGATATTTTTCAGTCCTCACTGTAATGGTACAAAATAATGTTCAATTTTGTTGGATTACTGCACGTTTCCCCAATAGCACATTTTAATCATAAAATGCAAAATCAGAACAAGTGCAACAAAATGACTTCTTGGCAGCTCTTTCAGAATCTCTTACAGTGTCTCTAAGCAGAAAACATTTCAGAAGCATTTTTCAGTCATCTGCTTTCCTCTATTTTCTCCTGTTTTAAACACAACTGGACATCCAAAATGTGGGTAACCCTACAATCAGGGCTTAAAGTGAGCCCGAATGATCCAGAACAGTATTCCAGCACCTTCAGGTGATGAGTAATTAAATCTGATAGGCAGGTTACTATTAAATGAGCTAATTTTTCGTGTGCTGCAGCCTGGCGCTACAACCAGTGACGGCGTGGAGATACTTGCTCAGTAATAAGAACATAATGACATCCCAAGGCACGCTTACACCCTCAATACATCTTTTTTCTTCTCATCCCTGTGATGCGTTCATAGTGCATACGTAAATTTGCAGTTGTAGTATTTTAAGTCAAGCTAGCTGTGGAGTGAGCATAATGTCAGTAACATTATTTTAAGTATCAGGTGGTTTTAAGTGCAAACACCTCAACTTTTTTTTCCACATTTTTTCCACAAAATGTGTCTCTTGGCTAAAGGTACATCTGCTGTATTTCTCAGGATGAGAAAAACATTTATGTGACACTGATAGATGTAACAAAGAGAGGAAAGGAAAGTTAAATTTTATATATTGCACATTTTAATCATACATGTAAGTAGTGACCAACAAGAATTAAGTGATTCCTATTCCATTATCGATTTCACTTATTGCTTTGATTCCTTATCGATTCTCTTATCGAGTCGACTTCTGACTGGCTCCGCTTTGAGAGTCACCACCATCTCTAAGCATTGTTTGTCAAAGACAATACATTCATGCTGCATGCTGTGTGATCAAATGTTTGTGCATATTTTGTGATCAGTGTTGGGGTAATTACTCAAAAAAGTATTGTATTACGCATATTACACAGAACACTTAAAAGTAATGCAGTACGTTACTTAATTACTCCCAGGAGGAAGTAATTTGTTACACTACCTGTTACATTACTTTTGCCTTTCTCTGTAACATAACCTGACACATATTGTCTCATAATTACCATTTAACTATATAGACAGACACACACACCAGTACAAGTGCCTATCCTAATGAGAACACACATATGGTCTTTCTCTTAGTACTTAGCTATGAACACAAAGCCGACAGCACAAAAACAAAGATGAAAACCAGCACAAAGAGATTTTAAAGCGATCGCCACATTGATTTTACTTTAGAAACATGAACAGATAGAAACAGTGGCTGCAGCCTGACTGTTCATCACTGCTTTTGTTACCTGTGAAAGTTGAAGTTCAGGCTGCTGGGCCAGGGTCATAATTTACTAAACTTTAAAATGACTCTGGGTTCTTGGCTAGCTTAGTATTAGCATGCTGTCTGTGCAGATGCTTGCAAAGAGCTGAAGTTGTGTTAGCAGCATAACGTAGATGTTTCTGTCCTGAGTTTCCACTTTAACATAACCTCGAGGCACACAGCCAAACTGTGGGGGCCAAATTTCTGGGGATCACATACTTCTTTCACTCAGTGACATGCAAATCAGTTTATTACTTTTATGCAAAGTAAAAGTAATAAACTGACAAACAAAAATTTGAGCGTGCTCATTTCTTTGTAAGTGAACAAACATACAAATTTAGCAGGGGATCAAATAATTATTTCCCCCTCTGTACATGATGTTTTGATTTATTATGGTTTTGTGAAATGTCTTGCAAAACAAACTAAAGTATACTAATTCAGTGTTATTTAAATGTTGCATGGAAATACCAGTTTAGTGCAGGTTACGCTGGTTAGCACTACCTCTTCTGCCCGCTCACTTCGATCATCTTCTTCTATTCAGCTTGTTGTGCCTTCCTTCCGCCTCAGCACCATGGGAAGCAGAGCTTTCAGTTGCTCTGCTCCCAGGCTGTGGAACTCTCAATCCCCAGATATAAGGAACATTGGTTCTCTCCCCCAGTTTAAATCTCAACTCAAAACCTATCTGTTCAAATCTGCATATTCACTGTAAACCTATTGTCTGTTTATTTTATCTTGTGCTTTTGTTTTTTATTGTTCTTTGTCTTTTATTCTACTGTTAAGTGTCCTTGGGTGTCTTGAAAGGTGCTTCTAAATAAAAAATTTTATTATTATTATTATTATTAGCATTCAATATTGTGATGAAGTTTACAGTGATGCACTGTGTTGGACTATTTACATTTGGGTTACTGTTACTGGGCTACAATTTATATTTCAATTCATATTTTGGGTTATTAGATTGATTGCTTGATTCACTGCTGATTATATTTACTTATATTCAATTAATTCTACCTATTATGCTAGCTTTATAGTGTCTAGGGCTTGGAAATTAGCCATATAGCTCACTGCTTATATCTTGTTGAATTCAGATGGCTACATCCACAAACAGCAGTGAATATCAGAGTAGCAGCACCACAGATCAGTTGATCCCAGTCTGAACACAAAAGAAAATCTACTGGAGCTCACAAAACAAATTGCTATGTGACTTAATAATTTGTAAGTAATTCTTTTCCCCAAACTGCATTTGATCTCCAGGTTCCCCCCACCAACCAAATCCCACTTTAACCCCTGCGTGCAATCAATACTGTGCCTGAGATCCTATGCAGACATAGATGACGAGTCCCTGTGTGTCACAATCTGAACTTGCTATGATAATCCTACAAATCAGTCCACAATATCAAATCATGTATGATATCCTCTGTAACATACCAGACAGCTAAGCCATGACCTTACAGCATTAAATGTATTTCTGTTTCCAAGATTTTGCATGGTAAACACATTTTGAATTAAATGAGTAGCGACATTGGGTAACTTTACAATTTAACAGACTGCATTATAATCAAAAACTTTGCAGGGATATATACCAGGCCTTGAACTTTTCAGTCAAATTAAAGCTTTTATTGAAGAGATTTTATTGGATTGGATCTTATATTTAGCACAAGTATAATATCCTGCTATACAGGCTGTCTGCCTTAATGCTACATTTTTAGTCCATCGTACATGGTTGTTTTAAAAACTATTATCTGTTATAGTTCTGTCATTATTTAACCCATCAGCAAACACAGATTTGTAGCTGTTAATGAAACTCTGGACAGGCTACAATATAAATGAGTGATAGCAAATTAGATTGTGAATTCCCAGTCATCTGAGATATACGGTATATTGCCTAAAAGTAAATATACCATGATATAGCTACTTGTTAAGCAGCTAAACCCAGTGGTCTTCACAGAAAGTTGAGACTGTTCTGTTTTTGTTATTGAGGTCAATTTGCTTAGACATTCTTTAGAAGTATGATCATTTCTTGATGTTGCTGATTACAATACTTAAAACGTTTATTAGACCACGTTTCATTAAAAACACAAACACACACACACACACACACACACACACACACACACACACACACACATTTTGGAAATCTGTAAAAACCTTTTTTTTTTTGCAAAAAACAAACTAAATTCACATTTTTAAGCGGGCACACTGGACTTCTCTGAGAAGTCAGAAAATTAATAAAGCGTAACATTCTACCAACAAAGCAAAGGAATGGAAGTAAATAACTGTACTTTACTATTTTTCCTGCTTTTTCTTGTAGAAGAGTAAAATTGAAACTCATAATATAGATATTGTTATCATTATTTTAGCATTAAAAATATCTTTTTGATTAAAGAGCTTGTGCATACTGGTGGTTAACCATTATAGAAACATAATGATGAAAATTATTTTGGTAATTACCAATACTGTTGATTTAGGGCAGCTCTGACATAAACCTTTGCATTAGGTGGCACTCTAATAAATTTGTTAAGCACTGTACATGGTGCAGTTAAAATATACAACACACTGATGAAGTATAATAAACTATAAGGGTTGTCTAACTCTACATACATACACATCTCTTGCATCTCCCTATCCTAGCAGCTCTGTCTGTGTGTGTGTGTGTGTGTGTGTGTGTGTGTGTGTGTGTGTGTGTGTGTGTGTGTGTGTGTGTGTGTGTGTGTGTGTGTGTGTGTGTAGGTTTCTATAGTG
>VVHJ01045855.1:0-17664 GCA_015107715.1 Tylochromis polylepis
TTAAAGACAAAAGAATTTAGACAGTTTGTAACTCTCAGTGATGCCACAGTGTTCGTTTGACTTTGGAACCTGAAGCAGAGTTTGGACCTGGAAACGGCTAATGACGTCAAAGACCAGATAGTCATGCTGCTGAGACAACGCTGCAGGTAATAGTGATGGATAAATATTTGAAAAGAAAAAAATTTACCTGAGTCAACTAAACAGGCCCAGATTTCACACCAAGTAAATAAATTGAGTAAATTGAGAGTAGATTTTCATTATATTTCAATACTTTTTGTGATATTTTTGTTTGTTGGTGTGCCTTATGATTTTTCTAATGTGAAATATGTGCCATAGCTCCAAAAGGTTGGGATATACTGCCTTAGACTGTGAAAACAAAACAAAATAAAACCAAATGTGACAAGAAAATTGGGAGTGACCAAATCAAGAGTTTGGTCAATTCTATTGGACACCTACTCATGTGCTTGATGCCAGTCCAGACAGAGTACCTGCCAAGGTGCTAAGAGCGTGTGCCCACCAGCTCACCCTCATCTTCACCAGAATCTTCAACCTCTCACTAGATCAGGCAGCCATCCCACCCTCTCTAAAATCAGCCACAATCATCTCAGTGCCAAACAAGTCTCCCGTCACTAGCCTGAACGATCACCGCCCTGTGGCCCTCACTCCGGTAATCATGAAATGCTTTGAGAGACTAGTCCTTCAGCACATCAAGGACTACCTCTCCCCAGACCTCGACCCCTACCAGTTTTCATATCACGCAAACAGCTCCACAGAAGACGCCATTGGTGTAGCTCTCCACTCTGTGCTGAGCCACCTGGAACAGCGGCAAAGCTACGTCCAAATGCTCATTGTGGATTGTGGACAGCTCAGCTTTCAATACAATCATCCCGGATATCCTCATTACCAAACTGGCCACTCTTGGCCTCCCCCCTCTCACATGTCCCTGGATAAAGGACTTTCTCACTAACCGGCCCCACACTGCAAGACTCGGCCCTCATCTGTCCTCCACTCGCATGCTGAGCACTGGCTCCCCACAGGGCTGTGTGCTGAACCCCCTCCTGTATTGCCTCTACATCCACGACTGCAGTTCGACCCACAACAACAACCTCATCATCAAGTTTCCTGATGACACCACGGTAGTCGAACTCATCTCAAAGGGAGACGAGGCAGCCTACAGAGAGGAAGTCCTGAAGTTGGCAGCATGGTGTTCAGAGAACAACCTGGCACTGAACACCAAGAAAACCAAAGAGATCATTGTCGACTTCAGGAGGCACAGCACTGACTTAGCCCCCCTATACATCAACGGTGAGTGTGTGGAGAGGGTCCACACCTTCCGGTTTCTCGGCGTCCTCACCTCCTGGACAGACAACATCACAGCAGTCGTCAAGAAGGCCCAGCAGCATTTGCACTTCCTGAGAGTCCTCAGGAAGTACAAACTGGACTCCAACCTGCTGCTGACCTTCTACCGCTCATCCATTGACAGTGCAGCTGCCATACCATACTGTGATGCAGTAAGGCAGATGGAGTGAGGCTTCAGAGAGTTGCCAAGGCAGCATAGAAGATAATCGGCTACCCTCTCCCCTCCCTGATGGACACTTTTTCCTCCCACTGCCTCAGCAGAGCAACAAACATCATCAAGGACAGCTCCCACCCGGGTTTTGACTTATGTGCTGATAACATGTCTGCTAATTTTGGGGTGACGCTCAGTCTTCAAGATATATGTAATCATTGGAAAGATTGACATTTTGAGATAAGAATATGCGACAGAAACTTAGTAGAGAAGCCACTTTGAGATGCTGGCCAATCAGAATACACTAGGGAAAAGAGCTGAACTGACAGAGGGTCAGTATAGTTTTCTTTTCTTTTTTTTGATAATATGTGAATCATGCAGAGACATAAGGTTGCTTGGAAAAATACAGACAGGAACTGAAAAAAAGTTAATTTCAAATGTCTGAAATCCCTAAACCCTGAACAACAACACATACATTGCTAGATGGAAAAATATAGAGAAACCTGAAATACAAAGTTCAAACTACAGCACAGAGATATGATGGCCCTTAGGCCTGATTCCTGTTTTTGTGATTGCTTGTATCTAGGGAATGGCTTGTTTGGAGCAATGAGTGACATCTGTGGTGATTTCTTACCTTTAACTTTGGTGTTTTCTGGTTGGTTAATCAGCACACAACCACTCACAACACCCATTGCTGATGAGCTGGCTACATATCTAATTTTATTATTTCTATTTTTTTCCTGAAAAATGACTGTAGTTGTGGCAAAGAAAAAAACAAGAGATTATATGAAAAAAAGAAGAAATTAGTTCCACAAAGGAAGCTAAATAAAACAACAAAGCTGTTGCTAGCATTGTACTTGCTTGCACCTTTAATAGATCCAAAAATACAGCAAATGTGGCATAACATCCCATCAAGTCTCTCTGTTGGAGGTCTACAGAAAAAATAAAATGATACTTTCTTTGCCTTATAAAGAAACTTTGGCAGAGTACAAAAATGCAGAGTGTACACACACTCAACAATAGGCACATTTTTGGCCTGTCTTCAAGTTAATCATGGAAAGAAGTCAGCTTAAAACAGTTAATATGACCTGCCACTGGCAACATTTTTTCAGTTTAAGCAGTAAAAGTGACAATCAGCGAAGGCTAAAATGAGAACTCATTGCCTGAATGCATGAACAAGAGATAATGGATTGTATTACTGCCTGAGTTCAGTGAATTTTGCCTGTCAAAACAGTGTCAGAACAGAACTGCTCTGACCGAAAGACCAAAATATGCACAGGCTGTATTTTCTATTCTTATATTCAGTGATATGCTCAAGAGCAACAGTGCAACACTAGCAGGTGGCTGATTAACTAATTTTAATCACCTTCATTTACTCACTGCAGTACAAAAAAATGTGCGGCTTGGTCAGATCAGCTTGGGACTTCTCTAATTGAGAGGCAGTGACACAGAATCAGTAAAATTTATAATGTTACATCAACATAATGGTGCACTTTATTGCTATGTGTGTTTATTGCTATAAGTGTTTATTGAACCTTCTAACAAAAAAACCCATTAATTTGCATATATTTGTTTTCATTTGTATCATATTTGCTACATCTGGCTTTTTTTTGTTTCAATTTATTGTGAAAATATTGTGAAAATTCCCAGTTCCACAGACTGAATGGTGGTAATGAACATAGGTTCTCAATATCATCTGTTATAATTACTGAATATTTCTGACGTGGCAGTGACAGTGTGTATGTTATGTTTTTATATAATAGCAGGACAGTGTTTAGTCATGTTTGCAACTAAAAAAATGCCTCTTAAATGTATGTATTTTTTTTAAAAAGAAGATGATAACGCAGCGTCAATGACAATGACACAGTCTTCACTAGCTGATTTTGATGCAGCCTCTCTTGCAATACACAAACTCTCTCTCTCACACACACACACACCAGACACAGACAAATCAGTGATGGAGACAGTGAAGCCACTGGAGAGAAAGATAATGTACTTGAGTTGACAACAATTACTACAGTTAAGTGAGATCAAAACCTCTCGTGAGTAAAAAACTCCAACAAGAAGATTGAACATGTAGAAAAGTAATATTTTCAAAATATTTTCTTTTTACACTTCATTTAAACTGTTAAAAACAAGCTAAAACAAAACCGTACCATATGCAGCATAACTTCAATCATAATACGAGGCAGACTCCCGCCTCTCTCCACCAGTGTTACTAGTAGGCAATGAATTCACGTCAGCAGCAGAGGGAGGAAGACAAGATGACTAATGATGACTCGTCTTTTTTTTTTATTAATTTTTTTCTAAACTTCACTCAGGGCTTTCATGACAAGAATATAATTTAGTTTATTGGCATTTTTAATTTGTTCTAGTGCGATATTACTGAGTGCATATAGTGAGTTTGCTGCCCTGGAGATTATTGTTGCTGCTCTAAACCTATGTTTAATTCTAATCTTGCTATTAATTGTGTTATTTTATAAAATTCTAATAACAATGTTTTAGTAATAAATAATATAAGTAGGAAAGATAAGAGAAATGTTATATTTAGACTCACAGCTGGCTAGCAGCTTCATCCTTAATATTGAGAAATAATTTTTTTCTTATGGTTTTTACTGTTTTTATAGTTTAGAGCATTAACAGTAAAATGTTAAATGAATACCCTTTGAAGAAAAAACAAATTAACCTAGTGCACTTTTTGTATTTAAATAAATTAAATGATTGTGCATGCAAATGTAAGACCCACTTATTAAGAAAAAGCTAACTTCTGATACATTTTTAATTGGACTCCCAAAGTTCTTTGTGTTCCTTCCAAGAAAAGTCACTGTCAAGTCCTGATTGGTAATTTGTCTGCTTCCGTACTGTACCTTTTCCCCCCTCCTCAGTATTAACTGAACTCTCCAAATTCATTAGTGAAATCAGCAGCAACACCTTTTAGTCAGATAAAAAATAAAATAAAAATCATTTTCACTATATTCAGCTTCAGGCTAATGCTACCTTGAGAGTCCATTTCCAAAAACTTGGGTACAGGGTAGCTTTTACCCTAATACGCTGAAAAAATTAAATATTTAAAAATGAGACTCTAAAGAAAGAATTGGTTTTTCTATTAATCTGTTATCTTTTTACATTCAGTTAAAAGCTCATTTTCCCCCCAACACCATGTGATCACTTCACACCTATCATACTGAGCACTTTGTCCCTCAGGTCTGTGTGTACATGCCTGTCTGCTTTGCCAAACATCATCTTCAGTCATGCATGACCACCAATTTTAATTGAACCTCACTCAAAGCACAGTAAAGAGCAGTCCCTTTTATCAGACATTTCTACGATATGAAGTTTTATATCGAGATTTCCTCTCAAATTTAATTAGTGTCTACCCTTGCTCATTAGAGGTTCTGGATTTTTCTTCACATTTCTCTCTTTTGCCCTGTCACATGCATTAGTGCTTTCGCCTTCCCACTTCAGCCTTTTCCCCTTTAGACCCTTGTCACTCTGGCAGACACCTCCTAAGATAGTTGTGCTTGTGTTCAAAGATTACATCAGTGCAACTGTCACTGATTATGAAAAATTAGCTCCTTTTCTGGCCTCCAGTGAGCTCCAAACCTCGCTTTTTGTCTGCTGCAGTTGCTTTGTTTTGAAAATGTGTCTTTGCCCTGTGCCTGGAATACCAATTGTGGAGTTAGCAAGGTACAAGATCATCTTGATCAATTGATACGTTAGCTAGAGATTTTTCTTTTAAGTTGGACAAAAAAGAATAGTAGGAAGCGACTTACAGGTTTCTACTTGATTACAAGTTACTTTATTACACTTTTAATTGAATATTATAGACATATGCTTGAGGCAGAGAACGCAACACACTTTCTTAATTTTTTTAACATCCAACATATTGACATACGTACATGCTGATCTGAAATCAGATTGGTAAGATGTGGATATGAGTAAATTGAAAAAACAGGATACATATTTTTGTAAATGGCCATACATTTTCCATGCAAAATGGATCCACTGAACCATATCTACCAGAAAATGATGATCTGGCAACCATGAAAATGAGGTACCTGAAGAAGTCTCTAATATGCATTTGAATACTAAATGATATCATAATTAAGCGTAATGTGTAATGTGTAATGAGTCATGGAAAGACTGAGGCTAAAGCTAACCTGTTCCAGGCATTAACCTATGAGTTAATGATTCTTAAATGGTAGAGAAACAGGAATACAAGAGAAATTGTCCTCGACTGCAGGATGGCACTTAATAATATTATAATAAAGGCAGGAAAAGACTTTCTAACAGAATTAGTGTACTTGTGAAAAATATATACAGGCATTACTTGGACAAGCATAAAAGGGTTTTAATTATGTTTTAAATTGAAATTAGAACAGTTTTCAGAATAAACAATTAATGTTAACTGTAAATTCTAATATAAGAGATTTTAGAATCTGACAGTAATATTACAGGGAATTTAGCTTATAAGAGGGGTTTTCCAGTATAATTTACAGCCTTATGATGTTTTAAAAGGTCTGTTGAAAAGTGAATTATAGTCCTTTAATATCTGGCAATTTTTGACAAAAATAGCAATTACAGCACTTTCTCTTTCCTTTTGTGGTTCTGAAACTACATAGATTCCCAATAAGTCATGTCTTATAATGAGCTTCCGTATTTCTTGACACAAATATTTACGACCACACCATTGTTGACCCAACACACCCCCTTTATAATGAAACATCATTCAAGATTATTGTAAGCTACATATTAGATTTGAAATATAAACCAGTGCCCCCACATTAAGTAATTAAAGAGTATACACGCCCTTAAGTTAAAGCAGAAGTAAGTGTTATGGTTAATCACCTGGAGATTTAAGGAAGGGTAAGTGATAAGCAATGCTGTAGAATACCTTACGAGAACCTTCTTGATGTCAGCAAAAACAGATGGTAGAGGGATTGTGTTACATTAATGAAAGGTCCCTGCTTCACTTAAGGTATCTGTCTTCCTGACAGTTCGCTGTCCCTGTTGAAGACTTATCAAAGTTTCTCCATCATTTTTAAAGAAGTTTCATGTCACCTAGCCAACAGTCCTCATTTTTAACAGCCTCAAGGCCACTCGAACAAGCAGAGGGTGATTATGACACCCATCAAAGGAGACATATGACGTAATATGATGGCAGCTACATTAAATACATACAAACACATACAATATAAACATTTTCACCCACACAGAACAAAATGGGCGAATCAAGTTTCCCTTTGCTCATTACACTATTCTCAGCTGCAATTACAAAATGAATATTCAAATTTGGAATTTTTTAATGAAGTTTAAACATAAGTTATAGAAAAATTATAATGATTATTCAGTACTATTTGTAAATAAGTCAAATAAATCAAATTAAGTTTGAGATAGTGACAAAGATGAATTCAGAACTAATGGAGAAGTCAAGTTGTTATTCCTCTTATTTCACATTTCAAGAGAACAAACGGTATGTTAATGTGGTGTTCGTGATCAGTATTAAGCATTTGCCCCAGTATTTCGCTCACTAAAAAGAGTAAAGTCCTTTGAGACAATAGGCTTCATTTACAATAATCTGTGCACAAATCAGTGACTGATCAGTATTTTAGTACTTGAAATTGTTCGTGCTCTATGAAGATGTTTACAAGTTTCTCTGATTACATGAACGCATAAATAATTAAGAAAATGTAAGCATATATCTTTAAACTGACTACTACTATTGCTACTACTGCTACTCATTTTGGTCATTGTTTCCAGCTTTCCAAACACTATATGCCACCAGAATTACAACTGAACAACTAGTGGTGAAAAATTAAATTGCACATAAAAAAAATCTTTAAAGACAAGTTGCAGGTTTTAACCTTTTCATTTTAATATACTCCAATATTCCTTTTCTCATCTTATTTTATCTGTAATTAAAAATGACAACTACCATTGCTGGATATCACTCTCATTGTTGGCGAATCTGTATGTTTTCTTCATCTCAGACAGATCAGGTGCTCCTTGTTCAGGTGCTCCTTGCCCGCCACTTGTTTTCTTCTTTGTCTTATAGGCTGTTGTCAGGCTTTTTTTTTTAACACATCAAAATCGATGTCCAAACTTTTTCTTTTCTAACCTGGGCTGTAGTGAATATCTCAGGAGAAATTATATTTAGCACCCTGTTATTTCAGCAGAAGCAACACACTTTCTCTTTTTATGAATGGTTGTCACTCCTGTGGAAACACTTTGGAAAGCTTCCTCCTCAGGCACTATTATTAAGTTTCTTCAATTGGACTTTCTCCTGCTTTCTTGCCTTAGCGATGCAGGCTTTGCTCTGACCACATCAGCACTGCTCTCGCCACTTGTTCTCTAGGTTTCTCCAGGCTTCCTTATATAGAGAAATGGACTTGGATTTGGACTTCTCTGTCAGCTATGATCAAAGTGTCTCATTGTTAATGCATCCAAACAACAACTATTTACCTTGAATTTTGGCAGCAAATCTGTAAAAAAATGTTTTTAAAAAACCCTGAAAGTTTTTACTTCAAAATTCAACAAATACAGAAGGGTCTTAGTCGGGGAGGTGACCAAGAACCTGATGGTCACTCTGACAGAGCTCCAGCATTGCTCTGTGGAAAGAGAGGACAGAAGGACAACCATTTCTATAGGACTCCTCCCATCAGACTTGTATGGTGGAGTGGCCACACTGAAGTCACTCCTCTGTAAAAGTCACATGACAGCCCATCTGGAGTTTACCAAAAGGCACCTGAAAGTCTCCCAGACCATGAGAAACAAAATTCTCTGGTCTGATGAAACAGATTGAACTCTTTGGCATGAATGCTAAGCATCATGTCTGAAAGAAACCAGGCACCACTTATCACCTAGCCAAGACCATCCCTACAGTGAGGCATGGTAGTGGCAGCATCACTGCGGGGATGTTTTATGGTAGCAGGAACTAGAAGACGAGTGAAGGACAAGGGAAAGCTGAATGCAGCAATATACCGCGATATCCTTGATGATAACCTGCTCCAGAGTACTCTGAACCTCAGACTGGGGCAAAGGTTAATCTTCTAATCTTCTCTTTGATTTTTTTAACATATAAATGTTCAAATTTTCAAGCAAACTTTTTCACTTAGTCATTATGGGATATTGTATGTAGAATTTTGAGGTGAAAAATGATTTTTAAATGATTTTGTAATAAGGCTGTAACATGACTCAATGTGGAACATGTGAAGTGCAGTGAATATTTCCTGGGTGCACTGTACTTATTTCTAGTGTAAAACAGGAAAAAAAAAATCCACACACATTCTCACCACCATGCAGGGCTGAAAAATATTAAACATAGAAAAGAATTCACCTTATTTATTGCTGCTAGTAGTGTACGATGTTTTGAGCACACCTGCTCTTTATCCTTACTACTTCTGGTGTGAACACCATGAAAATCTTTTGGTAGAATTCTTATTTCTACATTTTTTGTATTACATCTCCACCTCTTTATATGGCATTAATGTTGACCTCCACAGTTTGGCTGTTTGACATGGCTTGTGATTTCGTTTGTAGTTGGACAGCACACTGTATGAGTCAGTTCTGGTTGAACGTAACGTGAACGTTAATTTATCCAAGACAGCTTACCACTGATCACAGAAGTTGTTTTTTGTTTTGTAAATGTTAAGTGTTATAATAGTTTCTCAATTGGTATATAGTGTATAGTGTATTTATGTGCTCTTTGCAGTATATTGCATTGCTGTCTAGTTTATAGTCACATCTAAGTAGAGCCACGTTATTTGTTAATTTTACTGTTCAATACTTAATGGGGTTTGTACTCAACATGAGTTGAAATTCCTTATTTATTTTGTTCATTCTGTTATAGTTTGATGTTGTTTCATAATTTAGCTATTCATTCATTTCATTTTTGTAGACAGTTTGATAAATAGTGTTTAGTGGAAAGAATAAACACCATTAAGTGAGGGATGGAAATGTGTGCAAGGAAAAAGAGCACTCTAAAGAAACTGCTCACTGTTGCAGAATGTCCTTCTCACCCCAGTGAGTCATTTACTTCTGATACAAGGGAAGCTAACCCTGCCCTTTCTCCATTCCATCGGCCAACACTAACACGCACCATTGACACATGTCATACCATGGTCACCAGGGAGGACAGAGCCAGAGAGAACACAGAGAAACATGGTCTGGATGATAAACTGAGGCAGCTTTACATGGGAATCCTTGCTTTACTGGATGGACATCACATAGTGAACTCTAGAGCAAGACATCACTGAGAGCATGCTGACAGGCTGCAAAGCCATGACAAGCCTATAGAGGGGAGCAGCCCTAAAGCCACTCTAAGAATTTGTGATGCTCAAATGGTGTTATTCTTCTGAAGAGGAATTAGTAGTAGTCCATTTTTTCTGGTCAGTGAGAAAGCAAGTCTCCATAATAATGTTAATTGTTTGTGCTTTCTTGGGCTTGCAAGATCTGACTTCTCAAGCAAATTCACTTTGAAGTGATTATTAATACTGCAGTGACAAATTCTGAACAGTACAACACAACTAGAAGCGACTCATGAGTAAGATAGAGAATATTAATGCAAACCCAACATAAGGGTATAAAAGAGAGGTGCAAATAATCATGTTTATTTAAATTTAGTTCTTTGCAGAGTGAATTATTTGTGAAATACAAAAAAAAAAAAAAACCCACCTCATAATTATGAAAGCAACAGGCCTTTTGCATGCACCCAGGAAGCAAAAGATAATGTTCCAATTGCGCCAAATTACAGTATGTTCACAGTGTGTTGACAAAATATTTGTCCATAACTTTTAAAATTTGAACTGTACCTCACTTGTAACAATACTAGTTTGAACAGTAGATTGGATTAATGCTTGAGACAACTGACAATAACAATCTGGCACACTGAGCTAGATGCACTGGCACTGCAGAGTTTGCAAATAGCATTGATTTCTTTTTTCAGTTTTTCATAAAAAGACCACTGCTGTTGTTGAAAAGTCCCATATTCTGAGTTCTGGAATTTGACAACTTGTTTGAATCATAAAAAATAAAATACAATTCATTTTAGTTCCAAAATAATTAATTGTAAAGGTTTTTTTTGCCTTTGTACATGTAGATCCACTGTCGATTGTAATGCATATGTAATAATATGTTGTTGAATTTGCGCTTATCTTTCTCCAAGCATCTCAGACCACCATCTATTTTGCATGTAGATGATTCAAAAAATGTGAATGATTTCAGAATGTGCTTGCACTACTTTTGTTACCTGTGAACTAAAATGAATGCGACACCACTGGTCTAAGTTGATTTCAGACCTGGCAAAACGTGTCTGTCAGTGCAACTTTACTACCTTTGTTTTAGTGTGTTTATGTTAATTTTGATATTCAATTGCGGCAACATGAGGTGGTGGGGAATAATAAGGAAAAGGGCAAGGAACCAATGATGTCACATGCACACCCTAGAATAAGTGAAGCGGTGATTGGGAGCTCAAAAGCTTTTACAATTATAGGGAAAACCTGACAATGCCACCCTGGAAATTTCACCCAGAGAATATGTAGTCTGAAACTATCCTAATTTCCAAGAATGCACTCAGGTGCATTGTACTTGAGACAGAGATGTGGTTCAGTGTAAAATAAACAATTTACTGTAGCCACCCACCCAGGCCCAGACTTCCTGCCATGCACAGTCAAATTAGCATTTACAGTAAAAAAAAAAGAAAAGATTGTGACAGAAGTAACGCTAAGATTGTGACAAATCAAAGTTACACACCAATCAAACGGCGTTGCCTGATTCTCAAGCAAAGTGGCCAATAAGAGGTTTCTGCATCTACAACCTATACACACCAGTTTACTGCTAAGTAAAATGATTGAACATACGCTACAAAATAAAAACATACCAGCAATCGATGGAGGGAAGGCTTCAAGGGAAGGAATCCACAAATGATCTCTACAAAAAGTTGAGCAGCACCAATAAACAAAAATGTAGCCAACTCAAACTGAGGCAGCAGTGTCATGTACATGACTCCTACCTGCAACAGCTAGGGAAGTCAGATTACCGGTGATTAACAATGCAATATTAAAATAAAATATTCATTCTGATACATAAGCAACATAACAGAACATAACAGAACTACATACAATATTTGCAATTCTTTAAATGCTTCTTAGTTTATGAACAGCGAGGTAAAAGTGTAACCACATCATGTTTAATAAAATTGTGATTGCAAACTTGGCCTGAAGGGCTAAAAGTAGGCATATTTAATGTTCATGCAGAAGATAGAACAGTTCCCCGTACTGCCTGTTTGCAGATCATTTCGATTGCAAGATGTGATACTTGTTGTTGATTCTGCTGACTATCTGCTCTCTGCATCTGCATTTCAGGGGATTTTCCTCTATACCACCCTAAGGCAGTAGAAGATTTATCTTTGTGTGTGTGTGTCTTTAAAATAATCAATAATAATAATCCACCTAATCGGGATCAGTTTTCTCACCCTTGCCTGCTTGTGTCCCTGCAGCTCTCCAACTCTCTTGTTTGGAAAAAACAAAAGAAGGAAAAATTACTATAGAATCTCAATGATGAATTTAAATACTGCATGATGTCCTAATTAAGAGGGGTGTAATGATGCACAAAAAGACTGAGGCTAAAGCTAACTTGTTTCAGGCATTAACCTACCAGTTAATGATCCATATAGAGGATACAGGAATACAAGAGAAGCACCAATTTCCTGTACTACAGGGCTGTGCTTTTTAGTGTTATGATTAGGAGGAAAAAAAAGCTGTATCTCGGCAATGTTACTGTAGCATATACTGAAAGAGAGCTCCCAACACGGTCACCTATGTTACAGTGAAATTGTCCTATTTCTGAATAGGCTTTTCTACAATATTTACAGCCTCATATAATGATGCATTAACTTGTTTAGTATAAAATTGATCAGTGATCAATTTTACATATGTTTTGCAAAAACAGAAGTTAAAGCACCCATCCCTGGCTTCTGTAAATATAAAAACCACATAGATTCCCAGTAACATATTTTCTATTACGAACATCCATATTTTTAACAGTCAATTGTGCCAAGATATACTCAAATGTAAATACTGGCATAGCATGTAAGCCATTAAAATGTAGTAACTCAAGGTTTTCTTGCAGCACATTATTTTAGAACCAACCATCTAAGATTGTAAAATGTCATTCAAGTTTATTCTGAGATACACAAGAATGCCGGCTTATGCTATATTGTTGAAAGTACATATAAAGTCTGTATCTATATTCTTCACTTAAGCAGAAGTACAAATGCCTGTTAGAACCTGTGTCACAAAAGATGATATCCTGATTCAGTTTCTTCATTCAAGTATAAGTGAAAAAGTACAGGCAATTAAATATACCCAAAGTAAAAAGTGGTTCTTCTAGAAGAATATGTTTGTGCAACGCTAACTGGACAAAAGGAAATTATAAAAAAAAAGTCCTATTTGCTGATGCCTACATTGTAGATGTAAACAGAAAATTAAATATATTCAGTGATTAAAGTGGGATATGGCAGGCGGGGGAAACCTCAGATCAAATGCCTAGACTGGTTGGGCAAACTCCCACATATACCCGATTATCATCGAGAAGATAAAGCGGTGTTCCCTCTGGTATCCTATGGAAGGTGTTTTGGGAATATGGGGTGTCTGCTCTGTTGCTACAAGCCATGTGGTTCCTGTACAGCTGCTGTCCGCATTGCCAGCAATAAGTCTTGTTCCCAGTGAGTGTTGGACTCCACCAGGGCTGCCCTTTGTCATCGATTCTGATCATAAATTTTATTATCTGGACAGACCCAAGTGGCGGAAGTCTTCCACTTTGGTTGCCTCAGAATCTCTGCTTTTTGTAAATGATGTGGTTCTGTTGGGTTCATCACGTGGTGGCCTCCAGCTTGCACTGGAGTAGTTCACAGCTGAGTGTGAAGTGGCAGAAATGAAAATAGCAACTCCCAACTTGAAGGCATATTTCGCAGGGGGAAAAGGGTGGACTGCCCACTCCGGGACAAGGACGAGGAGTCCCTTAACTATCTCGGGGTCTTGTTCACGAGTGAGGGGAGAGGGGAGCAGGAGATTGTTAGATTGATTGGTGCCACGTCTGCACCAATCAGTCGTGACAGACCTGATCAAAAAAGTGACATTGTCAATTTATCAGCAGATCTATGTTCTTGCAGTTACCTATGGTCGTGAGCTGTGGATAGTGACAGAAAGAATAAGATTACAGATACAAGAGTCTGATATCAGCTTTCTTAGGGAGTGAAGTTCAGAGGCTCAGAGCAAAGTCACTACTTCGCCACACTGACAGGAGCTATTTGAGGCAATTCGGACATCTGACTAGGCTTCTCTGCTTAGGCTGCTGCCCCTGCAACCTGACCCCATATAAGTGAAAGAAAATTAAAAACTGTTGCTGTTGCTGCTCTGAGATTCACTGCTCTTCTGTGAATTTATAAGCTGATGTCACATGAGCTATCATGGCTGTTTCCCTCCCATATCTAAAGCTAAAATAAAGGTAGAACTCAGTGAGTTAATCTAACCATCATTAGTGTAAATTTTCATCAATGTATGCTACCCTTGATGTAACCTAACATTGACCATGAATATCACAGCTGCTGTGCAGCAGTCCATCATAGTGAACAGTTAGCAAAGGTAACTTTAAATTTCCACTCTAAAAAACATCTCTTTTGTCCACTCAGGAACTATTATTTCGTATTCCAGGGTTTACTATTTGTATTATTAGCTTGGATCTTTTTTTTTTTTTTACAACTACTGGTACTCTTGTAATTATGAGGTGGGAATGTATGTCTCATATTAGTTTACGTTCTTCAAAAGAAAACAGCATATTGTTCAATTTGTCTTTTGTAAAATGGATGCATAAAATTAAATAAAAATATCTGGGAAAAAAATAAAAATAAAAAACATAGTAATCCTTTCCTTTAAAAATAATCTCTCTTCTTCTGTCCTGTCTTTCTTACATCTTTTTCCATATCTAGTGTGACGCTATCTCACATTCCTTTCTCTCCCTGGGAAATGAGCTGTTCCTTTAGCTAGCAGACACACATTTGTGTGTTTGCTGATGTTTATTCAAAATTTCACTTGAAATTATCTGCCACACATCACTTTCTTTATGCTTGCTCCTCTAGTCTTCTACTACTACAGAAAAAAAACGGCATACTGGATTGTTCCAGCCCACTTTAACCCCTGAGTGTAGTGCTACAAAATGATGCATAAATTATATATTTGTGTTTCTTTCATCTGCTAATGTGAAATTAGCACCAGTGACTACCCCTCACTATTTGTGTTTTTTATCGTGGCATCCATTTAAGTTCAAATCACTCTGATAATTAAGTACAGCAACAAATATTTGTACTTTGTTCCTTCCCACCTCTGGAGTCACTAGATAGTCAACCATTCATTCATATAATTCAGACTGTCAGAATGTGGCGTGGAAAAGTTTAGAAAAACTCAAATCAAGTCAAGAGACAACTATCTAAGTAAAACAAGAAATATCAAATAGATAAGTAGTAAGCAGAAAGACAAAAAACTCATATTTCCAAAACTAAAATTTTAAGTATTAGAGTAATAAAGAGAACAAACTGACCTTTGAAAATACAGTGAACACAAAAATAACAGGAAATACTTAACCAGAAACTCAAACTCAAATATAATGAATTCAAAACTCCAGAATACAAGACCCACAGACCATCACACAGACACAGAAACACCATTTTAGGGTTATCTGACATCTCATTCTAAAGGCATGAATGTTTTCCTTGTATACTGGAGATTTACAAGAATTACATTTACACTTCCATTCAAATGTCTGCATAGAGAAAAGCTGTTACACAGAGAGCGAAACTGAGATGACAACCCAATGAAATGTTATTTTCCTGGCTGTGATAGAGTCTTGGCTGCATGTTTTTTCTAAATATGCCTTGACAGATTTCTTTTATAAACACTTGTATATGCTTGTTTAGGTTGCTGCTGTGTCAAAAAATTCAAACAAAGATTCAACTTGTTTTACCCAAGTGCCAAAACCAGTTATTGGAGTTTAATTTGGAGGTTGTGGCTAGTTTTTACTGCTTTGTTGTGGTTAAATGCATGGAAGTCAGCATATCACAAGTGTGTAGTAAAAATGGGTCATTAATACATATAGGCAAAAGGAAAAAGTGACTAATGACTTCATTGTAGCTGTGTATGATTTTGGACCAATTGAAAAAATTAGACAAACAAATCTCTGTATAACTGATACAATTTATATTATCATCTCTGTGTTGACAGTGATCAGCTTCTATATAAGATGTATAACACCTTATACTGTATGCATTCATGATAATTTTGGTGTTGTCAAGGCAGCTGTCAAGAGACATGGTCAGACTATAGCTCTATGCAGTTCAGAAAATGTCCCCCAAAAGGAATTTGAAATTGTATATTTGGTAAAAAATTAACAGGAACAAATCTTAAGACCTTTGCAAGAAATGTACACACAAGATCTAAAATCCTCCCAGCAGAGAACTTCTAAGCACTATATCCAGTCATGTCCAACCCAGGGTGTTTAGTATACACAAAAAAATGAAATGTTGGTAAGAGATGAGTCACAGAAAATATATATATTTTTTAAATGTAATAATACATGGTAGGTAACAGAAACTATGTTTTTTCCCCTCATGGTGAGACTTGTGTCCCTCTTTACATAAATTATACAATAGATGATTCACAAAAGCAGAGTGCTATGTTTTTCAGATAACTTCCTACAAATTACCATGAGACCTGCCTGCAATGGGTAGTGATATATGGTTGTAAATGCCACAGTTTACATGAATTATACAACCACACATAAACACAAGTCTAATTTCCAGGACTGTTCCCACTTCTAAAGACATGTAGCAAAGCATGAAGGACCAATTCAGTAATATATCTATTTGGATGCCTATGTTGAAGAAAATAGTAATTGAAAATAACCGAAAATAAATGGGCAGGTTAATTTGTAAAAGAAAAAAAGATGTTGCATATCTATTTTGTGTACTACTACCTTGGCGGCAGTTCTTTCACAGAATTAAACATCAACAATTATATTTTTCAGTTCATGAATCCAAATGAAAACAGGGAATGAGGCTTTTAATCTTTTTTTTTTCATCAGATGGAAGCACTGCAGGGCAGTGTACAAGAATGTGGAGGTATGATACTGACAGCAGTCAATGTAGACTAGCCTTTCTGTTCATGGGAATGAATGCTGCATATTCTGATGTTTTTGTGGGATAGCATTTCATGAACTAGCTTTCTATTTTCCCTAGAACTTTTGGAATAAAAGTCATCTGCCTAGTTTAGTTTTTGAATAGCATTTATGAACTGAGATCACAATGATCTTCATTATTAATCATTACAAAATATGCATTGATTAAAAGATCCATGTAGCTGTTGGTGAATCGTTATTTTAGCACAGTAAAATTAACTTCCATGACTTTACAGTAACCTAGATAAATGTATTTTCTTACACATTTGTGTAATGTTTTATTTTGTCAAAGTATGCTTCCTTTCTATTGTACTGCAAAACTTAAATGTGTGGTGGGTTATATGTACAAACAAATGTGCTAATCTCGCCATCATGGACAAATTGACAGGAATGTCTTACTGACTGGTGACTTAGCCTGCAATAAAATACAAGGACCTATGCTCCAGAGCGATCAGTAGCAAGCTTGATTAATGAACATGTGTGGGATAGAGAGGGGAGAGGGAGATTGAGTTGGTGTAGTAGCCCCTCTGGTTTTGGCACTGGGATCTACCATGTGATTCTTGATGACTCTGTGCCGTTGACCTGTGAAGGAAAAGAGAAAATGGGCCATTTAGGGAGAGAAACAGTCAACTTGCTTGCTATGTCTTGTCCACTATCTGGGATTTAAGTGAAGAAATCGATTGGTCATGACGCTTTACCAATAAAAGTAATTCTCTCATTCTTTCCATGTACTCATCATATATGCGCACTAGCTTTGGTTGTGAAATTAATTGCTGATACACACTCAGACAATATAAGAATATATAAGATAAGATAAGATAAGATAGACTTTATTAATCTCACGAATGAGAAACTCGGTAATTTGACAGTCTAAGCCAGAAC
The DNA here is from genome assembly GCA_015107715.1 of Tylochromis polylepis. Lineage (NCBI taxonomy): Eukaryota > Metazoa > Chordata > Actinopteri > Cichliformes > Cichlidae > Tylochromis > Tylochromis polylepis. The sequence continues at coordinate 17,618 of VVHJ01045855.1, forward strand.
AACTTGAGATAAAACAGTATTTCCTGGTATTTATATATAAAATTCAT
>VVHJ01045863.1:0-10462 GCA_015107715.1 Tylochromis polylepis
AACAATGGAATGGTTTAAAACAAAACATATCCATGTGTTAGAATGGCCCAGTCAAAGTCCAGATCTAAATCCAATCGAGAATCTGTGGCAAGATCTGAAAACTGCTGTTCACAAACGCTGTCCATCTAATCAGACTGAGCTGGAGCTGTTTTGCAAAGAAGAATGGGCAAGAATTTCAGTCTCTAGATGTGCAAAGCTGGTAGAGACATACCCTAAAAGACTGGCAGCTGGAATTGCAGCAAAAGGTGGTTCTACAAAGTATTGACTTAGGGGGCTGAATAATTACACACACCCCACTTTGCAGTTATTTATTTATAAAAAATGTTTGGAATCATGTATGATTTCCGTTCCACTTCTCACGTGTACACCACTTTGTATTGGTCTTTCACGTGGAATTCCAATAAAATTGATTCATGTTTGTGGCTGTAATGTGACAAAATGTGGAAAAGTTCAAGGAGGCCGAATACTTTTGCAAGCCACTGTATGTTGCTCTCTCTTTCCTAAATGAAGGATCAAATGAAACTAAAGCATGCACCTGAAAGTGCCAAAAATGAAGCAGCTTAAAGTGCGCATATCAACCCTGAGAGAACTTGTGCATTTAGTTGAAGAAGATTGGGCAAAACTACCAGTTAAGAATTGAAGATGTCTTTTTAAACTGAAAAGTGTAGTCCACCTTTAAGGTAAGGTACTGATAATTTTGGCCTGGTCTCTAATCTGATCAAAATAATTCTTCAATTTCAGTTCAACTGAATTTTATTTATACAACGCCAAATCACAACAACAGTTACTTCAAGGCACTTTAGATTGTATGTTAAAGACCCTACAATAATACATACAGAGAAAAACCCAACAGTCATATGACCCCCTATGAGCAAGCACTTTGGCGACAGTGGGAAGGAAAAACTCCCTTTTAACAGGAAGAAACCTTCGGCAGAACAAGGCTCAGGGAGAGGTGACCATGTGCCGTGACCAGTTGGGGTGAAACTTACCACTATATCCACTCAGTGACAGTCCCCTTTGTATTATAAGCATATTGTATTTTGATACCTCAACATTGATGTTTTGGTGGCCATTGCATTGTTTATTTGGAGCCAGAAGTCAGCATGTTTAGACATCAGGCTTGAGTTCTAAGTTATCACCTAAGGCTGAGCAAGTTGCATCTAGCATATATTTATTTTCATTCATCATAACTAAAGCACCAGAAAAGCAAGTCACAGTGCTCCAAAAAGCACCAACAGCTCTTGATTCAGTTTCTGGAAAATTTCAAGAATAACAGTTTGAAAGACATAATGGTATCTGTGCACCAACAAGGTGATTCTCAGAGAGCTATTAGCAAAAACCTTTCAGATATCAGCATGGTGTGCATTGTGTCCTTTGAGGAATTTAAATTTTAGGAAGCTGTATAAGTGGAGGATAAAAGAATGTTTGAGCTGCATTTCAGCTACTAGTTCCATCAGTTTTAGCAACAATACCAAAGTACTGTCAGATTTTGATCTACCATGTAATACCGTCTGGAAATAATTTGATTAGCAAGAGTTTAAAATACATATAGTGTTCCACCGTGTGTTCTATCAGTCATGGATTGGCCTCACAAAAATCCAGACATCAGCATTAATGAAGCATTGTGGGATCATTTTGACAGAATGGAACAAAAGGTAGACAACCTTCAAGGAAAAGCTTTAGTCTCCTTCAAGCGTAGTAAACTATTCCAAAAAACTACCTGAAGAAATTACAAGAAGAGTGTTTAGGCTGTGTAAAAGAACAAAAGGTCATACCAAATACTGATTTTTCAAGTTTGTACAATTCTGAAAAGCCAGTCAAACACAGCTTTTTGCCTTATATACTGTATTTCTATTTGTTTTTGCACATTTCAGTAAATCACCAGGTCTATCCCCGGGGCCTACTCAGGACGCTGGAGAGATTATATGTCTCAGCTGGCTTGCAAATGATTAGGTGTCCTACCCCTCCACCCCCATTATATCTGCAAGAGGTGGCCAGGTTAGGGAAGTGTGGGCTTCTCTGCTTAGATCCCTGTAACCTGAACCTGGATAAGTGGTAGAAAGTGGACGGTTGGCTGGCTGGATAGATGGCACTGCATCTATCTCTCATTTTCTAGTTAAAAAAAAACAAAATGAGGTGGCTAACGACTTTTGCACATTATTGCGTATCTTGTCTTATTACACATTACTGCAACAGGCTCTTAACATGGAGTTCAAATATTGTATGAATACAATATGAATACTTTAACTGAAAATACATGTGAATTCTAACATTTACAACATAATGTTAAAAACCCTGAAAAATATACCACATAGATTCTCTGTATTGGTATATCAGCCAAAGCTGGACTGTGGCCAAAAACCTCCTGTCCAAATATCACTTTTCCAGTCAGGCATGAACAACAACTAGCACTACAATGTGCAACAGTGTGTTAGCCTTAGTCTAAACATATGGAACGTATTATGGTGGTCAAAGCAGTTACAACTCAATACTTAAACATTATCCTATTAGTTTTGACGCGAGATAGCTGTAATGCAACTAAACAGTATGCCAACAGACTGCACACTGCACCTATTCTTCTCCCTCCCCAACAGAGTCAACAGTAAATTAACTTTGCCGCAACATTTAAATTGCTCAACCCCCAGTCTGCTCTCTTTAAAATAAGAGGTATGGGAGTAAGTTTCAGGTATTTTGACTTGAGTTCAACTGATTTTCTTAAGCTTTTCTAAAAAAGATGGCATCAGTCCTTAAAACAGAAAGTCTTTGTGATCCTGTGTTTGTTAATTCCTTTTTTTGTGTGGCTTTTTTCACCTCTCAGATTGTTTTGAGGCCAGAACTTAACTGGAAATAAGCTATGAAACAACCGCACTGAATAGTAGCACAAAGCTGTCAATTGATGTGGTGGTCTCTCATGTATGTGTCTGTATGTGTTAGAGTGTATAGGCCTCGTTTTGACCATATGGTGTCAAATCTGCAAGAGGCATGTATACAGTCACAGTACTTTCAAATAAAGACCAGGTCTATTTTTGAGGTTAACTTCACATCAAGTTTGTGTGGTTACTTTCAGATCTTTATTTTTTTATTTATGGCAGCCTAAAATCTCAAAGATGGGACCTAGTGTAAAATGTAAATAAACTAAATGCAATGATTTACAAATCTCATGAAGTCATATTTTATTCACAATGGAACATAGGTCAACCATTTGATATGTTTTCTGAAGAAAGAAGTATTTGATCATTTTAATTTGATGGCAGCAACACGTCTCCAAAAAGTTGGGACAGGTCAAGAAAAGGCTGGAAAAATTAAGTGGTACTTAAGAAAACTGCTGGAGAACATTGGGTAACTAATTATGTCATGAAACTGCTGCGTGGCAAACAGTGTGTCCACCCAAATGCAGGACTTGGGAGGCAGGAAGGAATTAAAAAAGCAGCTTTACTGCTGTTATGTGCAAGACTACACAGTATTCACTATTGCAGAGCAGGAACAGGGAAACAGAAAACTAGAAAACATGAAACAGGGAAACACACAACCATGAGGCAGGAGGCAACAAAAGGCAAGGGTAGACTCAGGACAATGGATAACCATCAGGTACTTAGGGGAGAGGTAACAGGTGGGAAACAGCAGAAACCAATCAGAACTAACAAGACAAGGGAAGTCAAACTCAATACAAAGCACACAAGACAAGAGACTATCAAAATAAAACAAGAAATACAATTAACTCTGAGTCAGACTTAAACATGCACTTAAACATGACAGACGCAAAAGACAGACAGAGACGAGACTGGAGGAAGAGAAGGGAACACAAAAGGGAACTTACAAGCATGTCATCAACAAAACAAGGAGCTAAAGGAATGAAATAACAAAAAGCCATAAGCACACGGGAACTTAAAATCAAACCACTAACAGAAGACTATAAACCCTGAACATAAATTCCTTCTCAAAGACAAAAAATTTGTAAATCCACAAAAACACAAAATCATGGGTCAAAGACGGGGAGCATGACAAATTAGGTGATTTGGCAATATGTCAGTAACATGATTGGGTAATAAAGGAGAATCTTAGAGAGGCAGTTTCTCAAAAGCAAAGATGTACTGAGGTTCACCAATCTGCAAAAAACTGTACAAATTGTGAAGCAGTTTCAGAAAAATGTTCTTTAAGACCGTCAAGATCTTATCTGTAGTGCATAATATCATTAAAAGAGAACATTTAGAAATCTCTGTGCACAAGGGACAAGACTGAAAATCAATATTGGATGTCTGTGATCTTTGGGCCCTCAGGCAACACTGCATTGAAATGCCACGGTCTTCTTAGGGGTAAATCTCATGTCAATTAGACTGAAGGAAAATGGAAAACTTCTGTGGTCAGATGAAACAAATATTACATTATTTCTTTCAAATCATAATAGGAATAAAATATTAGCTTCCTTCCCTACCCTAACTTTAAAAGATGAACTTATAAGCACATTTTTTTCAAATGTCATTAAGTTTTTACCTGTGTGTGTCTCATGAAATCTTTGTGGTGAAAAATGTGTGTGCTCCTTAGGTATGGGATTACGAGTTGGAGAGAAGTGCAGAGCACTGGGCTCACACCTGCAGATGGGAACATGGACCAAGTCACCTGCTGACACAAATAGGCCAAAACCTCGGAGCACACTGGGGCAGGTGTGTGTGTACAAAGAAGTGCAGCGGGGAAGTGTAGCAATTAAAATATTCTGTCTTCTTTATGTTCTTTGTTGTGTCACATGTTTGACAGCTCTAAATTGATGTTTCTTGGTCTCCAATACAGTGTATTTAAAGTTATATGTACACTTTTAAATGTCTCAGCAGTTTATCAGCTAGCATCTTTAACCTTCCAGTGCTAAAAATGGGACAATTGGTAAAGTACAATCTTAGGTTTAATGTAAGATTTAAGTTTTCTGAATAACTAGTTTATACATTTTTCTTCTGCCAGCAAAGTAAATGAGAAGACTGATACTGTCTTCAGTTTATCCATCCATTTTAAAAAAAGGGATATTATATTTTGTTAGAGCAGATGTCGTTTTTTTAAGCTAAGCTAAATCTGAGCTAATTATATTTGATGTATAAAACACTGACAACTTCTGGGGAAATAAAGCCATTGCAAAAGTTCCTTAAACCTGCATTCTGTCTTACAGCCATCAGATAGCAATAGCTGTGGTTGCAACTATAGAAGTCTATGAGAGAACAGTTCTGTCTTGACATCTGTAAACAATTTCCTGCTGAGTTTATTCATTTATTTGGGGTCATAGTTAATAGAAATTGAAATCTGTTTGTAAACCTCTGTAAATTTTATTTCAAAAAGGAGGATGCTCATTAGCTAATGACTTGTTATTGACAAGCTTTAAGTGGTTTCACAGTCAGACCCCCAATGTGACCTGATCCTCATCATATTAGTTTTTTTTAAACCAAGAAACATTTCATCTCAAGTTCAGAACGGACTTCAGAAATGGATGATCTGACAGTAGCTACATTCATCTTTTATACTTTTAACACTTTTTCTATCACATCAGGGACCGGCCCCCAACCTACCATGTCCAGGCCTGGTATGATGAGGTGAGGTATTATAGCTATCCCTACGCCCAGGAGTGCAACCCACACTGTCCATTGAGGTGTTCAGGACCTGTTTGTACTCATTACACTCAGGTATTTGTCTTAAAAGTTATACAGTCACTAGTGACCATATGTTTCTTTCATTACACAAAATCATATTTATTGGTATAAAAATATCTGGGATATCAAAAGTTATTATATCCAATTACAATTATAATTTGAAGAAGAGCTCAATTTAACCAAGAAAATTTGTGCAGCTAGGTTGTTTATTTGCTTTAACATTAATATTTAATGATAACTACTCACAAAACCAGTAAAATATGAAATTATATAACTGTGAATGTGTACTGCAACACACAATTACCACTGCTTTTTTGAAATTCCATTACATGATACAACTCAGTTCACATTGTCTGTCTTTTTTTTGTTTTTTGTTTTTTTCAGTTGGTGTGGGCAACCAGTAATCGCATTGGCTGTGCCATCAACGTGTGTTACAACATGAACGTGTGGGGAATGATCTGGGCCAAAGCAGTCTACCTGGTCTGCAACTACTCCCCGCCGTAAGTTTTCACCCAGGACATTAACACATTAGAAAATGTTCTCATACTCTCTTCAGTGAAAGAGTGAGTCAAAGGTAAAGATAGTAAAGATAGTTTTTAATGAGTAGCTCACAACACAGGTCTGTCATCAGTGAATACAGTGTTGCATTCATAACAAAAAATGATTTAGGAATAACAGAAATTTACACAGGCCTCGGGGCACATAGTAATCCAGTTACCTTATTTAATTTTTGTTCCTACTACTTACATATTTGAATTTTGCAAGGTAAGAAATATCAAACAAAAAGTTCTGCACTTCCTGGCAGTTTACAATTGTGATAAAAATCAATATTATAATTTCTTTGGTTTGTTTTCTTATTTTTTTTTTCTCCAGAGGCAACTGGTGGGGTCATGCTCCATACAAATATGGAACTCCCTGCTCTGCTTGTCCAGCGAGCTATGGTGGGGGATGCAGGGACAACCTCTGCTATAAACGTGGGTTATTGCCTTACTTATTTTTGTACACAACCCATGTGTTATTCACATGTGTATTATTATGTTTATTGTATTTTAGTCATTTATATCACTGTGCAGGTTTCCCATGATTTTGACCATTTCTACTGAGCCAATGTACTGTTTGTACAGATAAATCAAGAATAACTACTAATACAATCGGAAAAGTACACAAAAAAACGTAGTCAGCTCTTAAAAATTGAATAACTGCAATGGACTGTGTTTTCAGATGGAGGTGTTGACAGGCGTCCAGCTCCTGAGATTGAGGAGACCAATTACATTGAACCCGAACCAGAACCAGTAAGAGACGGAGAGCCCCGACCCAGGGCTCAGGCACCAAGCACCTCGCCCAGTGACAACCTAGAAAGAGACATGGTTGTCAGCACAGAGCAGATGTGTAAGGATGAACTCATGTTACTATATCTCAGGGAGATATAGTAACATTCATAGTAGACATATGAATACAATATTAATACTGACGAGTTTGTGTACTTAAGGCCAACAGGTGGACTGTGAGACCAAGCTGAGGGACCAGTGCAAGGGAACAACCTGTAACAGGTAGAAGATAATGTGTATAGATGAACTTATTGTCATTAACATATATGATTAATAGACACAGACTTAGCTTCAGTACCACTATGATCTTCACTTTACTGTGGTTTCTGTCCATAGATATGAGTGCCCACCCGGTTGCCTTGAAAGGCCTGGAAAAGTAGTTGGGACTGGATATTATGATATGGTAAAAACTCACAAGTAACAGCACTCAGTGTATTCTTTCATTTATTTATTTTTTTTATAAAACAATCTTTGCTTGATTGATCCAGCAATCCAGTGTGTGTGGAGCTGCACTACACTTTGGCGTTATTGACAATGATGGAGGCTGGATCGATGTGACCAGACTGGGCAGAAAACAACATTTCACCAAGTCATACAAGAATGGTATTCAATCCATTGGGTACGACTCAGTCTCTGTATTTATGTTTATTTATTAAGCATTATACTTTACACAGGATTGTGTGTTGGCTGCTTAATTGTGATGGATGGCTATAATACATCAGGCTTACTGCCATTTTTGTCAACTTTACAGGAAAAACAGAAGCGCAAATTCTTTTAAAGTTGAGTCTGTGCCTGGTAAGAAGCACATTTCTCATAACCACATTTCACTTTGTCTCTGTACAGAAATACTGTAGCATATATTGTTTTGCTGTGCATTGTCAACTGTTTTTTTTTTTCCAGTCAAGGCAGTGAGATGTGATACCACAGTGGCGCTTTTCTGTCCTTTCAAGAAACCTGTACGACACTGTCCCAGGTAACGTGTGTTGGCAGTTTTCTGAGTAACAGACGTTACCGCTGTGACCTTTATGACCAGCAAAGAGAAAAGTAGTGTCACTAGTGTCACCTGTATACATACATTTTTGTGCATCTTTGAATTTCTATTTTAACAGCTGGTATGTACTTTGTCATTTACACTTTTCTTCCTCTTTTCTTTTCTTTTTTCTTTTCTTTTTTTTTCAAAAACTGGTTTAAATTTGAGCTGATTCGTCCAGTTTTGTCTGGAATCAACGGGCACTTTAAAATATTCTTTGACCTTATCTTAGCTCTGGCTTTTTTCCCAGGTTGTATTGTCCTAGGAACTGTTTGCGTGAGAGCCAAGCACGAGTTATTGGGACAAAATACTACTCAGATGTAAGTTTTCGCATTATTGTCCTCACTTAGTGGATGGTAACAATAGTAATTTGTTACTTAACTTGGAAGTTAAAGCAGAAGACTTCAGACTCAGATATCAAATACATTGCATCTGTAAGGCCTGAAGTTAATACAGCCTTAACAACACTGTGAAAACCTTTATTTTCACATGACTGCAGCTGCATTTGATAGTGTGAACACACTACAACACACACTGAAAACAATGATTGCAAGCACAGAAATACACAGTATTAGCTGTAGTAATTGTGTCATAATTCTTACTAAAGAGCTAGCGTATGGAGTGCCAGAGTAAAGTGCTGATTTATAATTAAACATATTGTCTCGTCATAATGTCACATCTTGCTGTAAATGTTCCATTTGAAATTTTTACATGGTTTTGAGACGATTACAGCAAGTGTTCGCTGCAGTCCTCGAACATTTATTTGATAACGGGGAAAGTGCTGATAGGCTACAGGTGCTTTCCTGCCTAACAACTCATTGTCTCGGCCTATCCAGAAGTCGAGTATCTGCAGAGCGGCCATTCACGCTGGAGTGATCAAGAACGAGTCAGGAGGTTACCTGGATGTGATGCCAGTGGACAAGAAGAGGCATTATAGTGGTAGCTATCAGAATGGCATCACCTCGCAAAGGTAACATCTCATTCTAGTTAGTATAATTGGCTTGAATAATGCAGTGTAGAATTTTAATGTGCATATTTGATTGGCATCTAGAGAGATGTTTTGTTTTAAAGGTACATGCTTTACATGTAACATGTCTCCTTTTTGCTTTTCCTCATCCAGCCTACCAAACCCCACAGGAGGAAAAGCCTTCAGAGTGTTTGCAGTCATCTGAAAACCACTCAAAAGACAAAGTACCCTCAAACGTGTCCACTTCAAATCCAGCAAACCTACTCATTATCAATTTACAACCTGTAATTACGTTAATTCCTACAGTGAGCACATCAGTGTTACTGATACCGTCACTAAACGTGTAACTCAAGGCTTCCCTTCTATCTTTGGCCATGACTGAATCACTGTCCAGTAATAATGTAGCAAAGGATGTTTGGCAAATGATGTCTTCTGTCTCATATCTTTCCCTAAATATCTTGAGCTGACCATAGACATGATACCACGCCAACCTGTTTTTAGCTTTCAAAGCTGTGTTTAAACCAGCAGATTTATTACCTTTCCAGCCGCTTCATGTCATTTTAAAAAGACTGAAATCAGCTGTGTTTGCTGACTAATTTAAAAAGTGCACACATCACTTCTATATACAGAAAAGGAAGGTAAAAGTGGAGATTTAATCTCTCAACTGGCACCAAAATGAGATGCTGAGTTATAATGTATGGTAAAACACTGTTTCAATGTAATCATTCCTAGGTGTATCTCTATGGAGGAACAAATTGGCCATACTAACATAATATAAGATGAGATGATAAGAGAACTGAATTATAAAATGACCAAAAAAAATCCCAAACATATGTTATAACACATACTGTCTACAAATCTTAAATATAGAAATTGGTTGTTTCCCTTCATCAATTTATCACAATACTGAAGTCACATTGTCAGTTTAACACACAGAGAAAGGGATTTTAAATAAGAATACAATTTTGAATTAACATTAGAGAATCCTAGATTTTACATAAAGTTTTTTACATAAAATTACATAAAATTACATACTTTGTGTGGCATTCATCACTGGTACAGAAATTATTATTAGTTTGGGTTTTCTGATACATCTGGTTGGGGTCTCCAAATATTGTATGTCTGGTTATAGTGTTAATATACACAGTTAACATGCATATTACATATTTTTTGTATATAATGTTGTAAATAATACTGAAAAAATGCTTGCAAAGCTTGCTATTCTCCTCTTTTTAATGCACAATTTAACAGCCATGCAAATCAATACACAGTAAATGCCATAACAGCCTCTGTATGCAGAACATACATCTACCCCTCAAGCTTTTATTGTCGTAATGTTTTTGATGACCACCATAGAGTGAATATGTTCATACGACTGTAAATATTTTGTGTGTGTGTGTGTGTGTGTGTGTGTGTGTGTGTGTGTGTGTGTGTGTGTGTGTGTGTGTGTGTGTGTGTGTGTGTGTGTGTGTGTGTGTGTGTGTGTGTGTGTGTGTGTGTGTGTGTGTGT
>VVHJ01045869.1:0-26583 GCA_015107715.1 Tylochromis polylepis
TCTCACGTGTACACCACTTTGTATTGGTCTTTCATGTGGAATTCCAATAAAATTGATTCATGTTTGTGGCTGTAATGTGACAAAATGTGGAAAAGTTCAAGGGGGCCGAATACTTTTGCAAGCCACTGTATGTTGATACAGCAGCAGGCGAAGAGCTTGTCCCTTGAAGTGGCTCATGGGATGTTGGTTGGACATTGGATTCAGTGTGAATGATGTTAAGCAAGAAGAGACAATCACATGCAATGAATGCAACACAGCTAACTTATTCAGCGGTTGAATAAGTTCATGACTGCAATTACACTGCAGTTTAATTACAGTTAATTAGATTGCAGTATAATTAATGCAGGAAGGTTAAGAAAAACAGTGTTGCTGATCCACTGTTAACTCAGCAAGTCTATACAGCACATCCATCCAGCTCACAAAGACTCACTGAAATCCCCAACACAGTTGTATTCCATTGGGCCAAACATTTGGTTAAACACAGTGAGTGACTCAGACTTCAGGAAAATGGTTGACATACTGGACAACTGATATCATCTCACCTTGTGCAATTATTTTTCCAAAGTGGCAAGCCTACGCTATCACAGGGGAAATAGAGAGGGATCTCACATGCCTGTGTAGTACATGCAGGTGTAATGAATACTTTTCTATTTTGCTTCTAGGAGATGAATAAACTTGTTTGTCTGCAAAGATAAATTAATTTTAAAAAATTCAATAAATTCATTGAGTAATCCTGATAAATAATCCTTATCTCTATTGATCAAAATAATTGTTTAATGAGCCCTGCTCAATGATTGTTCTTTTTTAGCATTAGTTTAAAACATCTGAGGCTGGTTAGTCATGATAATTTGCTACAGCTTTCTGAGTTAACTAACCAGCAAACTCGTGCTTTAGTTATTGTCTTATTGCCTCTCAGATGAATATGGCTCAACTGAGAAAGAAGTACCATTACTGTGATGTTAGAAAAAACAGAGAGACTCTGGTGTTTTAAAGACCAGCTGATCCATTAGCTTATTGCATATCATTTCACACAGCTAGCTTGTAGTGGTTGAGTATATATTTCAAACAGCTTGTGCAAAGTGAACACTAATATAATAAAAGCTGTGTATTATATTACATAATGTGAGCTATCAGCAATATTTTTTCCAGTGAAAACAAGTTAGAGCTACTATCCACTTAGGGTTGACTTTGCTTTGAGTGCTGCTGTGATAAAAGAAATTATATTTTAGGTGCTTCATTTCATATAGAAACAAGTCAGAGATTATGCTCAGCAAACACTCATTATCATGTAGGTTAATGTTCAGTTTATGAAATAAATGCAGGTTAAAATTCCAGTATGTTATTTTTGTAACGTTCTTTAAAGTGAATCATTTTTATACACCATGTTTATTATTGCGATCACAGTACACATGAGGGAAGGCATGGTTGCTTGACCCCTTCCAGTGCGTGCAGACTGATGCAATCTGCCATGCCCTCAGTGGGAGGATGGCAAAGATTAGCTGAGCATTCGTGTATTTGTCTTAATGTGTAATCTGCAGTAACAAGGTCGTGTCAAAGTGTGTGGGCCGATGCTTATGTTTGTGTGTGTATTTTCCCCCCAAGTGAACAAAGTCGCATTTAAGTTGCTTTAGCCTCAGAGCATGAGCTGTGTATGTATTCCACGGTGCGTGTGTGCATATATATAATGTCTGTTTGTGACTCCCCCGTGTAATTTCCCGGTAGGAATGTGCACCCATGCAGGCATCGAGGAGTCTGTCGGGCGTCCCATTTTGAACTCCAGCCGTATTCAGGAGTAACCTCACATAGCATTAATGCGTCAGGGGGCTTTTTCTCCCTGTGGCTTTACACTTGGAATGTTGCTGATCTGTCTCCCGAGACTGTAGCGTGCACAACAATAGAGTACTAAAGCGTATGTGTAATAACACAGTGAAATAGTGGAGTGAAATATAGTTCTAAACAGGACAAGATTATTTGGAAAGAGGCTGGCTGGCACTGTGGCAAAAGTATGAGCCAGGCCTGTCACTGTGGCGAATGCAGGAACGAGCCTTAAGGCGGCTCTGAATTCATTCTTAAAGGGATTGGTATGTGAATGAAGGGGAACTCTGCCCATTCCGTCTTAACTTGTCAGGCTGGAGCGTTAGCTGTGGGGACGTCTAACACTGTACATCATAGGAGTCAATAAAAGAAGGCTCACTCCTCTTGCTAAATGTCTCCAGCTCGTTCAGGGATGCCTCTTTTACTGCAGCAGTGACAATTTAATTCATGGAATTCATGGATACGTCTGGCTTGAAGCAGAACCAAATGAGATTCAAATGCTATCCGAACTGCTAAGTTTCATTGATTCCCCAATTGAATTTGGGCATGGTGGTGCGCTTTTGCCGGGGTGAAATTGGTGTGTGAACCATTATGAATATGTTTCAAGAAGTCTTTGATTTTAATATTAAAGGTTAGATTTAAAACTCAATAAACATGGAAAAAAATATTTTGTTGGCATTGGCAAATACCGTGTTTTGATCCAGCTCATTTAAGGCAAGTGTCCCTATTGTGTTTTGTTATTTTTCACTGCTATATTATATTCCACATATCAGACTTGCATAGACTTTTTTCTGTGTGTGTTGTGGTGCTTGAGTGTAGTTGATCCTATTCTGAGGTCACAGTGGTCGTAAACCTTTAGCTGACATGTGAAAATCTTAAATCTAGAAAAGAAGAAGCCTGTGTTTTAATAAGAAGGGGTGAAACACTTCTTCACTTTCCCAAAAACAGCACCGTTGTGCCTCCTCCCATGTCCTCTTTGAGCCACACGTCTCTCCTACTGAAAACATTTTGCACCGTTGTGATGAATACCATTTTAACATGCAAGCTGAAAACTGTTAAGGGGGTGATTTGTGTGCCAGAAGGCTTGATATATAAGACCTCTCATACAGAAATCCCTCTTTAAAAGGTGACAAAACAAAGCCTTAACATTGTGCTGAATACTTTCTGTTTGTCTTGGTTTAAATAAGCTGCTTCTAATGAGGTCTCCTCAAGTATTTTAGACTTTATTTGAGTCCTGATTTGGGCACTTACAGCTAAATAGGACTCCAGCTTTCTCATCTTGATTAAAATAGATCAAGTCAATAGAAGTCTGGGTGTGGTGATAGTGGGTTTACTTAGAATTCAAAAAAAGCTGAAAACAAAACAGCCTCAGCCTCCTTTTCTTTGACAACCATGCTGCATATTCGCAGAAGAAAATGGATTTTGTTTTCTTGCTTTTTTTTTTAGTCAATCTCACCTTCAGTTTAGGTTTTCGAGTAAAAAAGAGATGCGAGGAAGCATCTTAATGAGATGTGGAACAGTCCCCTGGCTGCCCTTCTATTCAATACCCATTGTTTTGCACCACAGAGTCAGTGCTGAGAAAATTCCAAAATGCACTGGTCAGTCAGCCACATGAAACAAAAACAGAACCATATCTGCTGTTTTCCTGCAGAAGCAGCATAAAATCAGCTGAATCACAATTGATTAATTCATTGACTTGACATCAAGCAAACAGTCCATTAGCCAACAGTGAAATCAAGCAAAGACGCCAAGCATTTGCTTATTTACTGCTTCTCCATAAATTAGGATCTTCCATTTCTCATGTTTTTTTTTTGTCAGTTATCCATCCTTAATGCAAGCTTAGCAGCCAAGTGCCACATGACTGAACAGACACTATTGTTTTCTTGGAAATGACACAGCTATTCTATCCTTTGCTCAAAAAGACACACGTCAACCAAATTTTGCAACACCTTCGACATTTGTTCACATTCATTACCTTCATTTAACCCCCAGAGATCCAAATCATCATCATTCGTGACCTCAACCTTAACCCCTAACGTTACCCCTAACCCTGACCCTATGCGATAGAGACAAGGAGAATAGGGTAGGGTTAGGGTTATCAATGATCACTTAGACCTCACATGGTTTCCAGATTTATTCTGGATTTACCTTCTTATTGTTCCAATAATGGATGCTCATAATAAAGATGTTTAAAGTTTCAAATATTTAGGTCAGCTGAAACCTCTGGCTTCAGATAGCAGTTTTTTTCCCTTACTGCTTTTACATAATGTCAAAGACATTTTGTGAGAACTGAAGCCCCTCCCACCTTTTTTTTCAAACAGTCAGTTTATGATGTGCAGCCAACTGAAAGAAAGCTGGCTTAAGGGGGGTGAAGAAGTAAAACAGCAAGTTGATTTGAGGAGCGCAGTATAAGATAAGTATGGACTGTATTAAACTGTGGCTCTTGCTCTAGTCCAAGAATAAAACTATGGTATGAGTATGGTGTTTCATCGTTTGGTGTGAAAATGCATCTTTAAACGTAATTTAACATAAAACAATCTCCCACAGGTAATTTAGCACTTGTCATATAAAAAAAAAAGATACTGCTGCATCAAACCGCCCCTGGCTTGTGTCTCCTGTCCTCTGACTTCACTGTTTCTGTTAACCTTGTGGTATAAAGTCCCCCCCCGCTCCCCGCCTGCTGGCAGATTGTGCCACAGATGTTAAACAGGGCTGCAGGCAGCCCAAAATCCGCTCTGTTTGTTGCTTTTTAAGGCCAAGCAGCAGAGGACACTTTGAGGAGGACAGATCGATGATGGCGAAGAGTGTGCGGTGGCAAATCTCATACCACAGAGAGCAAACAAACAGTCAGCCTCTGCAACAGAGTAACACATGAATACACACGCTCTGCTCTCTGGATGTCACCACATCTGGTGCTTCTTATTTGGACGAATTCAGTTGTATGTATCATTAGTGAAAAATCATATACCACTGAAGAATTCATATTCCTCTTCTCTTTAGTGATCTGGGTAGCTCTGCAGATGATTGGGTGGGCAGCTGCTTCACATTTCACTGGGGTTTGCAGTTTGCAGGCAGTGCATAATAAGTTACACTTTACTTTGCATCGATTTTAAGCTCACTCTGCTACATCATTTTACGCATGCATAATTTGCATAGCACACTGATTAAACTTCACTTTTAATTTCATGTGTTTCCAAAATCTTTTACGTTTCCCTCGTGCAATACTATATCTTTTTTTCAAGTGGCACAGATCAAAAATGTACCTCTAACAGATGTAGGAAGAAATTCCTCATTATGTTATAATACAGCTCTCTCTCTGTAGACCAGTTTTGTATTTTATAGGTGTTCTTACAGAGGGAAGAACAGAGGTCTTACAGACATATGTGAGGTCAGGTTGATTTGGCATTGCCCCAGGTTACCACGGTAACATGCCACATCAGGCACTCCTTAATCCACTACTGTGTCATAAATAGGACAGAGGAGAAACTGGTGTGTCTGTATACATTGCAACCAACCTCCGCATGGTTTTAAAATGATAAAGTCAGCTACTGTAATAGTCATTGCAACTTTAATGTGATTTCTGATAATCACGTTGTGGCGAGGTGGTCCAGATGAAAGTACTGTCATCTCACAGGCAGTTTCCTCCCACGGGCCAACAACAACACCCATTATTCTAAATGTTGTGAATTGGCCGTAGGAGTGGGTGTGAGCTTGTATGGTTGGCAGTCTTTCTGTGTTGGACTGGTGTTTGTGGCTCCAAATCACCACACCCCCCACTTTGTGTGAGCAAGGGTGGATGGCTTTACATTTCCTGTGGCTACTTCACACCTTTGTTTCAACTGTATGAGCACTTTTAATATTAAGAAGCAGCAGTATGTTGCAGAGGGTTACAGCTGGCCTGCTGGGGGGCAGTTTAGTGCTGTTGCATTTGCATTCAATTAATGCAGTGCTACAGACTATAAGGCAAACGGAAGGCACATGTGGAGTGTGTAGGTGTAGCTCTTGCTACTTCTGTGTAGACACAGTGGGTAATAGAGAGAGATGGGGGAGTTCATCTCCCACTTAAACCATGAAGAGAGCCAGAGAGCAAAATTAATGCCAAAATGTATGAGACTGAAATGTAACATCTTCTTATTTCAGAAAATGTGTTTGTTTAGCATGTGACTAAAACACTGTGACTGTAACCTTAGGTCAGTATGGGAGACTGATGACCTGGAAGTGTGAAGAAGTTAAGGCCTAACAATTGTCTGTTTTTTGCTGTTTTTTAAAATTTAGTTTATTAAACTTATTAGTTTAATAATTTAATGTTAATATGTAGGAATTACTTAAGCGTTTAACATAAAATAGTTTCCATTTGTTGAGCTAGCTGCTAAACTGTTAAGCTAGCTAACTGGCCTGATGGTTAGACCATGCTGGGTGGGCAGCATTAGCCTCACACAGATAAAACCGTGGCTGTGAAAACATCAATAAGAATGGCACAGATGGTACAGACAACAGTTTTACTTCCTGTTTTATTTTGGAGGTTAATGTTCTCATGTGTCTTGATATGGTTTTACTTTCTGCTTCTGTTTCCACCTGTGTGGTGGTTGGTACCTTTCCCTATCAGACAGTCTGTTCGTCTACCTTGTCCTCCTCATGCTCCTTTTTTGCCTTTTTTTCAACCATTGGACTTTGTGGTTGTTTTTTTTATTGTTTGCTCTTGGATCAGCTGAATAAAGCCTCACTTTTTATTGTTTACTTTGCTTATCTATGCGTCTGGCATTTGATCTGGATTTTCCATCCATACCCAACAATAAGTGGAAATTGCTACTTGCAAGATAAATAAATGGCAATAATATAAATGGCTATTGCAGAAAAATGCTGGTAATAAATAGTGTAAAAATATTTAATAAAATTCTTAAGGAATAAAATTAGAGAAGAGAAAAGAGAAAATCAACATAATAACCACCACAGCTGAGCTCCCAGCCGAGCAGGTGGAGGGTGGAGATGCTGTTGATCCGACTGATGCTTGACTAAATGTAGCTCACTGCATGCTGCAAAGGTCTTATCTTCAGAGTGCAGTCATAGCCTGTAGTGATCTCACAGTTCGCTGAGCATCGTGCTCAAGCTTCATTTTAATCAACACCTGCCGCAACTCCGTCTCCTGTTTTCTTGCTTTTATGAACTGTTTTGATATTGTTTTTGGTACATTGTTTCTTAATCCTTATTTTTACTCGACTGATTGAGCGTGACTCTCCGGTCGTATCTTTTGTGTGCTGACATTTTGATTTCTGTGAAAAATCACCTCATCAAATGTGCCACTCTGTACCTGGAAGATATGCAAAAGCCTCTTTTGTAGTTTGTAGTCCAAATGGTGCCGTTTAAATTCAGATTTATAATCAAGTCTAACAGATTGATTAATTTAATTTTTAGCTGTAATAACAACATAAAAAGAGTAAAAGAAAAATAATACAGTTGAAAAAGATATTGTGCACTCTGCTGTCCGCCAAACAGATTTTTGTCTTGGCTTAATCCATAATGGAAGCCATGTGAACTAAAATTCATATCCTTTACTCTATCTATGTGTGTTTTGGCAACACAACCACTGACCGCAGTGAGCGCTTTATCAGCACCGCCTTAATGTCAACATTAAACATACTGAAGCTAATTTCTAAAGTCGATCTTTTGATGATTTTTTTTTTTAAAAAGCTTCTCTCTCATGATAATTACATGTCACTGTGAAAGCTTCCACTGTTATTACCAGGCTCTGCTGCGGGGTCACACCTGCTGAGATCTGTGGGGCTTTATCTCCATGCTGCAATGGAGCTGTTAGCGGATAACACGCTAACTGCTTATTATTCCAGGCCTATCAGATCACAAAGGGCACCGGGGAGAGGCAGAACGAGAGACAGAGAGAGAGACAGAGTGAGAAAATGTTACTCTAACATGTCTCCTTCCACGCCTCATGTCTTCATCTACAGTAAAGATCACGAGGCGCCATCTGTTCTACGTGTAAAGATAGTTGCATATTGCTCAGCTGAAAGGCCCTGGCAAAGGCGATACTGGGTGAAGGGTGTCTGGACCGGTTTTGTGCTAAACCTCCCGGATCACAGAGACGTTAATTAGTCCAGTGGACAGGATTCTTCCTTTTACAGCTCAGCTCTCCCGCAGAGTACTGCACTCCGCCACATAGAATACCATATGGTGTGGCACGGTGCCACCTTCTCCACTAGGCGCTAGGGACCAAGCTTGAAATGGGCCATGGCAGGGACAGTGGGTGATGCTGCAGTCTCTGTTGCCATAGTGTTTTGTTTGAAACTGTTGAGGATAATAATAACTGATTTATATAGCCTCTTTAATGACAGCAGAGCAATAGCAGAACGTTAGACCACGAATAGAAAGCCAGACAGAAAGTAAAGACAGAGAGAAAACATCAGACAAAAACTGCACACATTGTCAGTATAATTAAAAAATACTAATTAAAGAACAAAAAAAAAGAACAAAATTATAACAATAATAAGCGAGAACATTAACAATTACAATTAAAATTTGATTAAGGTCGCTGATTCTGTGGTTCGTAGCATCTCGGGGAGGTCGTAACAAAGCTGAGGGGCCTTCATTGCAAAAGCAGGCACAAGCACGGTCACCTTTACACAACTGGCTTTAGTGATTGGCTACACATTTGTACACACATCGTCTCTCTCCCCCTCTTTCCCCGTGTGTCCTCTCCTGCGGCATTTTGCATCCATGTGGAGCAGCCATAGACAGCTACGGCCTCTGTCTCTGCATCCTGGCATGGAAAATGTGAACTGGCCTCTATCCAAAACATTTTGCAGTGTGTGTCACTCATCTCGAATGATGGAAAAGCTCATACCCAGTGTGTGTGTGTGTGTGTGTGTGTGTGTGTGTATAGAAAAACTGGGGATGAAGACAAGCAAACAAACACTCACAAACTGAGTCGTACACTCCAGCCTTCTCTGTGTGGTGATGGTCGGCACCTGCACCATGTTGATGCAATGTCCCACAGCCGCTCTGCCCCCTCTCCCCCTCTCCCCCTCTCACTGTAAGCAGTCCATTAGCCAGCAGCAACTGAGGGCTGCTGGAGCTAGCTGGGCAGCAGCAGCAGCAGGAGGAGGATGTATTCAACTGGCAGAGAGCGGTGCCACTGGGGGCTAGGAGGAGGATCCATTTGTGCCAAAATAGCACAGAGTCCAGCAAACCTCTTAAGTCTTCTGAATTGTTCCCGGCGGACCACACTGCAGTGTTGTTCTGATGAGTTTTTTATGTTTCCATTAACATTCATGGAAGTTCTACGTAGAAGTGTTTTGGAGATGAAAATAGCAGCTTTTATCTTTCTGTTTAACGCAACAAAGGTGAAATAGTTTCCTTGATGTGCTGTGAATCACTGCGTCTCGCAGTATTTCATTCATTTTAGAAAGGTCAGCATGAAGCGAATTCAGCTTCTCTGTGAAGAACTGTTTCGTGTCCTTGCAGTGTGGAGTAGTCCCTTTAAATTCTGGGAATTCTGCCGTGATCAAATTTAATGGGATTGCAAAAACATTTGCTCCAGGCATCTTCCCAAAGGGGAATCCCAACAATTCCTCCTGTGTACTGATAGCTGATCCATGTTGATCCCCTGAGTACAGTTCAGATACAGTAAAAAAGAAAAAAAAAGACTGGGACTATAACTCAAGGCATCCTGTGAAGAGATGAGTCATGCTGTAAGGGGTTCCTGATACCCGGTGTTTCCTGTTGATTTATGGAAAAATCATCTTGGAGGGCACTGCTTTGTGTAAACGGCAGCTCAGTGTTAGGAGGCAGCTAGTTGTGTCCTTAGTGTCCAGATAACCGAGTCTTGGCTGTGTTGTGCTCTCTGGAGTTATTCCAGCAGAGTGCTGCTCTTTCCGATGAACTCTCTTACAAGGACATGCATTTACAATATGCACTTGAGCGCGACCATTAGCATAATATATGCCAGCTGACACAAGGCTTTGTTGTCACTTTTGTGTGGCATAGCGCTGAAATCCTCCCGAACACGTAAGTTGTATTTTTGATTGAGAATAAGTGGGGACTCAGATTGACCTTGGATACATCAAAAGTTCATGAAGAAAGTGCCACAAAAGATGAAAGTGTGCTCTCTTTTTACATTAAAAATGGACTGTGCTGAGACACACTCCTCTTCACTGGAAATGGACTCAAACGGGGTTCTCATTTTTAAAGAAACCCTTTCTGCAGATCAGTTTTCCACTAAAAAAGAAAACTAATCTGAGCCTTGTGCCAGTCGGGCTAACACTGCAGGAAACAAAGGCGGGTATTGTATCAGTGCTTATAAAAGGATCATGAGGCACGACTCACAACTTCCTGGTTGGAAGGGATGGATTTCACAACATACTTATTTATCTCACTGTTATAGGCTGAGATATCTAAGAAGAGCTTTTTGTAACGTCTCACTAATACTTTAAATTAATATATCATCACTATTATGCGAATTCTCTTTATCAAGGACTGATAAAGAATGTGTAGAATTACTGGTTTCATTTTTCTGCCTTTATCTTTCAGACGCTCAGTTCTTGTCCATTAAATAAATGGTGTTATTAAAACATTACTCTCAGAGAAATGGCATGAGTTTGAGATAAACTGAAAAACATGTTTCAGGAAATAATGATACCAAGTCTGAACTGAATGCTGTAGCATTAAGTTCACCTGCACTTTGGCAACCATTTCCCAAATGACACTAATGTTAAAGTATTGTGGCAAACCGTGCTGGAATATTCATTTTTCACTATCCTGGTTTCACCTTGTAGTGCTCTACTTCGTTGGTTAACTAACCAGTTCTCATTCATTTCCAGCCTCAACAGAGAGCTGTTTTCTGTGAAAAAAAAGCATTGGTAAAGTCAACAAATGCCACTTATCTTACCAAAACAGACAATTTTAGAGACTAGCCGGTATTTTTTTCTCCAAGATAGCATGGTAGTAGAGTTGGGTACATTTAATCTTTGAAGCGGTACCAGTAGCTTGAATTTGACACCAGCACTTCTTGGTTGAAACATTTGATAATTTATTTGTAACATTTTACACACCACAAAAAATAAAACCTTCATGCTTTGACCTGGTGTTTTCCTAGATAAAACATAGATTTTCTTTGCACTAAAAATCTTACTTTAAGGGTCATAGCGTATTTGGGTAAGCGTGTATGTATATACACTATTTTCCTAGTAGTTGCACGTCTGCCTTCACACGCATAAACATGACTTACATCCCATTCTTAATCCACAGGGTTTAATATGATGCTCATCCTTTCCATCTATAACAGCTTCAACTTTCCACAAGGTTTAGGAATGCATTCATGGGAATTTTTGACCATTATTCCAGAAGCGCATTTGTGAGGTCAGGCATTTATGTTGGACGAGAAGGCCTGGCTCACAGTCTCTGCTCTAATTCATCCAAAAGGTGTTCTGTCGGGTTTAAGTCAGGAGTCTGTGCAGGCCAGTCAAGTTCTTCTACACCAAAGTACTTAATCCATGTCTTTATGGACCTTGCTTTGTTCAGTGTTGCGCAGTCATGTTGAATGAATGAAGAATTTTAAAAAGCATTTCAGGCCTGAAAAAAAATCTGCCCATAGGGTTATATAAGCAGGTTATATAAGGTTATGTTAGCAACACGTACATGCTAACTGCAATTGTTTATTTTTGAGTGCCAAATTCTTTCTCTGTAGGAAATTTTGTAATAAAGTCAGTAATGTTGTAATGCTAACAAGTTAACAAGTCGCTTGTTAGTTAGCAAAATGGAGCAGTTAGCCACCGAAGTGGTAGAACAAAACAGAGGTAAAAGGATGATGTACTGAACCTAAAATGTTTTAGGTAGACACAACTTTAACTTTAACTGAACCAACATACAGGATGACACACTGAACCACATGTCACCTTTACATGGAAGCACCTACCCACATCCCCTTTAGAGCACCTTTAGTATTTTGTTGATAGCTTGTTTTGCTGCCCTAAGTGGCTAAAAAACAGTTTCTATAAAAGCTACAGCAACGCAGGATTAAATACAGACACATGGAGAATAATTCAGTCACTCGGTGAATCAGCATTATTTGTGCATTGCCAAAATTGCTATTGAAATTTTACTGGATTCTTTTTTTCTCTTATAAAGGTTTCTGTGACTTTTTAGATTGCTCAGTCGTTATTCAGACACGAACCCAACATGAAATTCTCATCACATCTAGGTGGATCTCTGAAACGGCTTTAAATTGAGGCTTGTGTTGTCAACAAATGCTTCTGCAGTCATAGTCTCCTGTCAAGCTGATTGCACAAAAAAACAACTATTTTCTACATACAAATATATTATGGCAAGTTACTGTAAAGGATGCAGAGGCAAGAATAACTGTAAGCTTGTAAAAAGGAATGAAAAGCCACATAAATATGAGCTGAATACATACAGAGAAAAATAAATTAGCAGATTTAACACAGAAAGGGCAAATCAAAGAGAAAGTGAGAGCACGCCGGCGTGTGGGAGGACGTGTGTTTGTGGATTTCTTCAACGGGAAAGGCAAAATGATTGACCAAGTTTGTGTGCTGTGTGGAGGCAAAACTTGAAGCAGTTTGGGTCATCAGACGAATACGATTTGAAATTGTTAGCAGAGATGTGAATTTATTGGCAGCATGATCGGAAAACAGCGGAGCACGAACAGCAGCTTGTTTGCGATTCGAGTGAGAAAGTTGCACAGGTATGTTGTGTTACAGGCTTGAACTTAAAAACTGACGCATGCCAGTGTAAACTACAAACTAACAACTGATGTGTTAATGCTGTCAGCATCTTAACAATGTTTATCCTTGTTTGTGCCCTCGTTTCCTTTAACCCTGCAACATTAAACAGTAAAAATGCTAGTGAGCATAGACTACTCTAAAGTGATACTCCGAACTGCACGGACCTGTTTGCTGTTGCTGTCATCAGCACTTCTCCAAGAGCCAAACAAACCCAACAGCTGCAATTGTGATTCTAAGCAATAGGAAATAATTTTCCTGTTCAGAGATTACAGTGGTTGAGAATCTGGTTTGGGAAGTGCAACCATTGTGACAGTCTCTCATTAACTGTAGCACATTGGAGGCTTCCCGTGGAGACAATTACACATATGGCCTTTGACAATGTGAGGGCGCCTTTCTTTTCTTTTCTTTTTTTTTGACACAAACTGATAAACAGCAGAAGCACATAGCCTCACATCTAAAATGGCTGCATTTAATTCCCGCTTGTACATGTTTTATGCATCTGTTGGGACAAAAGTGGAACAAATGGCACTTTTTCTCTTTTATTACTGCCTGACAAAATTAAGTTATTTACATTTGGTGAACAGAACCTGAACTTTAGCTGGGAAATAACAGATATTCACACCCAAAGTGGGCGGTGTGAAGAAACAAACACTGCTGGAGGACTTCTTTTGGAAGTGACTTTGGCTATTGTTGTCTGACACTCTCAGGAGATCCAAGGAAATATCTAAAAAAGATGCAGCATTAAAGGCCTCTACCCTTTAAGAAACACCGATCAGAGAGTTAGAATTTTGCACTGCTTTGACAGCACACCGACAAGCCGACAAGCTTCATCTTGCCACCATGTGTCTCCCTGCCCTCGAGGTTTGTGTTGATGCCTCTTCGACCGCCCATGTGTTCCCACGCCCATGTCCTCATTTCCCTGTTTTAAACTTTCATTAGCATGCGCTCAGCCTGCAAGGTTTCACTTTAGTTGCATTGTGTTTGCTTGTTTATCACGGTATCAGCTGTGAGTGTGGGGAACGAGGGAAGAAGTGCAAGGGAGGGGGAAAAAACGTCGCATTTATAGCCCACGCTGCGAGCATCTTCTGGGCACCCACAGAGACCGATCCATCAGAGGTAAGGTCCTCGTGCATGCTCCAGTACTCTCCGGTCCAGCATCAGAAAGGTCAGCTCTCATTAGATATGCTGTGACAGAAGGATGTGTCTGCAGCAATTTATACTAAACCCAACTTCTGGCCCGCTCCATAACTCTGCTCTCTATCTGCAACTTTGTGCGCTGATATTTATCTCTCGGTGAACTCATATCTTGATTCACATATTTAGTCTTGAGAGCGACATTCCTGCTAAGGCTGCGCTAAGAAAAACGCAGTGTCTCTTCCTCTGTGGTGATTCCAGACACACTGTAGGAATGTGGAGCTTCATGCTGCTGTTGTTGTTGTTGTTGTGCCGTCGTCTGTTATTGTACTTTGGTTGATGATTACCCACGATTACTTCACAGAGTAATGAGAGGGCACTCCAGCTACAAGAGATGCCCGGATGACATTGCTGTTTAGGAAGAAAATATCATTAGAGCGAGTGAGGGCAGCGTCCTTGAGAGCCTCTCTTCCTTCTCGGTCGGATCGACTTTATGAACTGCCTCTGACACGTAGCTGTGCACCTCAGATCAGTGGGGCCGAGACATACCAGCAGCAGCACTGCTGCTTTGTGGGAGGAAGAGCCAGAGTTGCTGACAACTTGATGAGGTAGCGTATTGCCCAGCACAGTAGCAGATGCCCAGTGACCTTAGAATGAGGATAGAAAATGCATGGACCACATTTTATCTTTTAACTCTGCAAAAAAAGTTTAACGTGTGGCCAGTATTACAAAGTTTCGTACTAAGGGAAATATGCAGGATTCTACAGCTTAAATTTTCAGTTTTGGTCTCTTGACTTTTCCTTCAGTACCGTAATGATGTCGAACAGTTCACATTTGTATTAGCTGAGGTGTGGCCTTGCAGACAGTTATGAGCAGCTGCCAGTGTCACCACATCTGTCAGTTACCAAAATCCAAATGGGTGAGTTACATACTGGAAGAACCAGGCTCAAGCTCAGGCAGCCATCTGCTATGAAGGCTACTCGTTGAACGGTTGTTATGACTAATAGGGAAACTGACATGATCACAGGTCATGAACATGTCAGTTTCAGTGGACGCTGGGCACTTCTGCATGGGAGTATATGGGGTCTGACCAATGGCTGTTGTCTGACTTGCTTTTTGGAGCCAGTCTCAAGTGGTCACACCAGGAACTGCAGTTTTTATCTTCATTTGTGTATTAACTTTGTTTTTCCAGTTGGACTAATACAAAATGAATGAACAACTAAACAAAAGACTGAATTCAGTATATTGAATGAATGCAGCGTAACTCTAACTCAAGGTTATGGCATGAAAAATTCATATTGTGTGTTCTGGCTAGCTCGTTGACTTATGTCTTTGTGCCTTCTTACCTCTGCCATTTCACACATCATTTTAATTTCATAGAAAGATGATTGAGAGAGACTTTGATTTCCATTTGTATAAATTTATCAACACGTTAGCTGCAAATTTTGATATTTTCATGAAAACGTGCATCACCTCTAAACAACTCTCCCATCTAATTGCACTTAGAGTGGCTACTTCATAAATGAAAATGGAAATGAATGAACTTGCAAGTAAAAATCAAATCAGAGAATAAATAATTGAATTGAAACAGTTATGATAGTACACAGACACTGACAGCACAGTGTGTGCAATAAATCTATAATCCATGCTCTTTAGCCCTCTTATTGATATTTTTTTCATCTTCAGCTGCACAGATATTGTGCTGTATTGTAGATGACTGTTTCCACTGTGTATAACATCACAGAAATTGCTTTATAGTGACCCCTGCCATTATCACTGCCAACATATTGTATTCTAACACTCACACTTAAATGCCTTGTGTATGGTGTGTGGATTGCTACTGCAAACAATCCCACAATGCAATGTTGCTGAAGTCAAAATCTCCATTGTGAATATGAGTCACATAACTTTGATATGCAGAATATTCAGAGAACTGTTGCTGCTGGAATTTTCACAGTTACTTCCTCCACTTGTTTTTACTGTACTTGAACATTAGCCCTGAAGCAGGGCTGAGCGAAGGTGCTGTGTACCAGGAACCCAAGATATCTCTCTTATCTACATTATATACTACATATTACCACTGTTGCTTCATCATCAAACAGTAGTACTCTTCGGACTCTTTCACTTTGGCTGCATTTATCCTGCATCTAGCATATATCCCTTTGCAGTAGCTATTCTGTTCACTTTTTTTACTCTCTGGTGCTCTTTGATTACTCTGAAGCATTGCTAATGGTAAATGAGATTAAGATCATGTAGCAGAGCGGTTTATTGTACAATAGGATTACCAAAGAGTGGTGTGCGCAGGGTTGTCATTGCTCAGCATACAGTACAAGGAGGCTAGTAAGAGGTGGCCTGCAGCCTCAATGTCAGGCCCTGTGTGCAGCTCGTCTGACGCAAAATCAGAGGGAAGGCTGCTTGACATTTCCTTTGAGTTTGTGGTGCCACATCAGCTTATTTCCTGCCTCTTGTAATTTCTTATCTTTTCCGTTTATCCTCGATCCCAACCCCCCCACCCCCACCCGTCTGTCTTCCTAGCTGCCTCATCTTTTGGCCTCTCATCTTTCCCTCCTTGTTCACTCGGTCTTTCTATTTCTCTGTCACTCCTCTTTGGAGAAAAAGAGAGGAGAGCGGGTGTGAAAGAAAAAAAGAGGCACTCTATGCCGTTACCATGGCAACTGCATCTCGGAGCTGAGCCAGTAGTCTTCCACAGACGTGCATGCTCCCTCCCTCATTTTCCCTCCACTTGGCTAGCTTAGATGAAAGCTCAGCTCTGATGAGCATGAAGAGAAAGAGGCAGAAGAAACACGAGGGAAAGGCTGCACTTGTTAGGGAAAAGTAGCGTGTCATAACCCTCTGAGGAAACAATATGCTGCTCCCTGTAATGAATTATTATTACTGATGGCAGATATCAAAGCCAGACCTTGTCAGTAAACTGCACCCAGTGTACAACAAAGGAAGCATGCAGCACATTCCGCACTCTCTGATTCTTTCTTCTCCTCCGCAGAGGTCTCAGTGAGAGTGGTGATCGAGGCCATTGTGGGTAATAGTCTGTTACAGGAAATTAATGCCTTTGCAGAGCTTGACTGCCTTGCTCTGCAACATCAATCTACGTTAATTTGGTAATTAATCTGATTTCAAGAGATGTCTCAATAAGAGACCCCATTGAGCACCGAGCCCGCACCGGATCATGTGATTTGTATTCTCTCTTATGTGTTACCTGCCGCGCGTCCTCGACAGGCTTTTTCATTATCGGCTGGTGTGAATCAAAGATATCCCTTCAAAAGCAACAGTAACTATCGATCTGAGTATGGTTATAAAATGTGTCACACTTGGCTGTGGGCTTGCTAATGTGTTCGAAGTGAGAGTGAAAAATGTCCGCAGCGGTGAACAGACACTGTTAGACTGGAGCTGTTCTCAGGTAATTTGTTGTTGTGAACACAGCACAACTGAGACAGATATATTCACAGAAACGGCTGTAGATGAATGCACCGTGTCATGTAGCCCAGATGGATCTTAAACGGTGGTGGTGGGGTGGGTGGACGTCAGCTTCTGTTTTTCTTGGACAGAATGAGAAAGCGCGTACCTGTAAAGAACGCAGGGGAGAGGCTCGTTATTTTCGGCTTGACTGAAACAGAAAGGCACGGGGGAGGATGCTGGTGTTGTGCCTTCTCCTCCGTCAGAACGTGATACCTGAGTTTTACCTCTTCACTCTGGGAAGTTTACTTGGCAGTCATACCCATGATCCAGCCAGTGACAGAAAATTGATTTGGCACCTCATAGCTCAGTACTCAGCTGGATCAGACAGCGAGGAGGAAATGAGGCCCTGAGCGGACATACCAGTCCACGCTTCACTTTTGTCCCCAAGGAGGAGAATTCATTTCTGTCAATTTGCTGTGATTGTAAGTAATGGGGCAGTTGTGATAGAGCTGCAGACGAGGAGGAGGAGAAGGAGGAGGAGGAGTGAGAGGAGGGGTTCACACTCCTTTAAACACGTGCGTGTATGTCAAGACCTTCTCTGGTTTGGAGTCGGGAGGGGACTGTCTTTTCCTCTGAACCAGTGTGAACTGGTTGTGCTACCCATGTCGGCTGTGATTGCCTACAATCCTCAGGTGCATTATTTTGATGTGATTTGCTGCTTGTGGGGCATAGAGACCTCCAGGGTCATATACAGTATGGATTATATACAGCACAGGCCTTCAGGGGACTTCTCTAATACACAAGCGTTTTTCCTCTTATGCTTACACATTTTGTACATTGCCTCTTTTGATAAAAGGTTAAGGAAGAACTACTGTTCCTAAAGCTGCCTGTTCCCTTTTAATAGACGACTAGGCAGTGCACACAGTGTCATTTTTATTTTTGCACATAAATGTATCTAACCCACGTGGGCATCCAAGACATTAAACATGAAGCGTCAGTGGTGAAACAAGACTTCTCAGAAGAGAACATAAATTATTACACAGAAAAGCTACAATGTGAACAAAATACTTCTCCTGTGCTGGCTTTTCTAAGTACTACAAACAAAATCTGAGTCACAAAAAGCTTCCTTTCTTAAAACTGAAAAAAATGTAATATGCTGCCAGGGGATGGAAAAAAAATGAAGGCTGTGCAAAATATTGCAAACAGACGTCCTTGACGTTTCCTCTCCATTAGTCATTTTATATGAGACAGCGTGTTTTGTTGATGCATGTTTGCTCCATACCATATATAACACTGGCTATTTGCTGCACATATTGTGACTGTTACACAATAACCTGAACACTCAGGCATTTTAGGGAATACCTCTTTCTTATCAGCCTGGAAAACTTTTTCCTGAACTGGGCACAAAGCTTAGAAAAATAGAGAAACAGGCTAAAGCTCACACTCCAGACTCAGAAATGTTACTACGGCAAGGAGTAATGCTGCATAAACCCTGGAAAACGCCAGCCTAAATTTTCACCTACTTTTGTTTTTGTATAAATTTAACTTGTGAGTATTGTGTGTTGTTTGGTGAGCTATGGAAGTAATCCTATAACGCAGACTTCTCCACTAATGTACACCTAGGGTAAACTAAGACATCCTAAGATAATCTAAGACAAGATAAGCTAATCTGAGCTAAAACAAGCTAAACTAATCTACGATAAACCAAAACAGGCTAATTTAATCTAAGATAAGATATATAAGACTACAGTTTATGTAGTTGTATTTAAATTTTGTTTCATTTTTATTTCTTTACTCCACTATATTTTAGAAGGAAATATTGTGATTTTTACTTTTTTAAAAACTTATTTAGTCCCTAGTTAGATAAAAGTGACACAAAAATGTGCAGCCATGATCTACGATTTTGAAGTATGCCATGCATTATGACTGTTTTATTCATTTTGCAACTTCGTTTCATAACTTTCTAGATGCAAATGCTAACCTACCAGTTTTGCAATGGATGCTTCAAATGCAGTTTGGGGTGTAGTATTGAGCTTAGTGCTCCAAGTCCTGAACCAATTAAATAAACTGAACTTTTACTTGTTGCATTAACTTGATAGAACGGTAATTCAACAATGCATCTGCTGCAACATTTCTACACTGTGGTACTTCTAACTAGTGCAGAGGTGTCTGTGAAAGTGTCTTAAGTGTTTATCTTCTGGGCCTCTGTTTAGACGTGCTAACAGTACACACCTCTGCAAACTGACATAACTGGCTGCTCTGTTCTGTCACTGCAGTTGCAGTTATTGTTCTATCCACCCACACCTATACCCTGCAACTAAAGACAGCCAGCTCCAACAAATTTCCAGGAAAATTAACACTTGACTTCAAATGCTGATGATACGTAATAAACCTACATAACTGAAACAAAGCGTCTGCTGCTCTGTTTGCATTTTTAGGTCACTGATTTATTTGGGTAGATATTTTCTTTATTTGACAAACAATGGACTATTGAATTTAATAACTTATGCGCACATATGCACTCAAATCAGAGAGACTGAAGAATTACAGGCGTAGCTGCTGATGGATAAGTAATCGCCTACTGTTACCTTTTTTTTTCTCTTTAACAGCTGGTATTTGGAGGAAATACTGACTATAGCACTCATTTACTCATTTTTGTGGTATTCGTCACCTGAGTGTCAGAACTTGCCTTGCTTAAATAGATGATCACTATCTGGCTCAGTGAGGGATTTTATAATTAAAGTAAATGCCCTTGATGGCAGCATGAATTATGTCTTTGCAAGTGGTGTTTTACAAAGAAAGTACAGCTTTTACAATTTGTAATGAAAGTGCCATTATGGTTTGGGAATAAATGCATTTATGTTTAGAATGTTTTACTTTCTAAAAATTTTTTTTCTTTTTTTAAGAGGGGAAGGATTGTAGCCCTACACACAGTTATTTTTAAATATAAACTTGATACTATATATTGCAATGTTCGTGTCTCTTCTCAGGTTGGTGTTACTTTGCTGAAGTGACAGAGGAAGGCCTCGAGTCAGAGGTGAAGAAAGCAAACAAGGAGTCCTCCCGGACAGCAGGGGGAAGGAGCAGACATGCAGGACTCAGCCTCTGACAGTAAAATAGCGAAACAGGTCAGCATGGATCTTATAGTACTACTAGACTAGTGTTAATGCTACAGATATCTAGTTGGTGGAAAGACAATAAAAGCACACCGCCATTTGGGAAAACACGATATAATAGCTTTTGTATAGTGAGTTAGCTTTTACTTAGAACGGTTCCTAAACTGAAAAATAATTGTTGTCTACTCAACCAAAGTCTTTATTCTTCATTAAAGAATGAATTATTATCTAATCTATTTGACTAATCTATGCCAGACTGTTCTAACCTAAACTAAAGTATCTTGTAATGCCATACACATATTGGATGGCATACAATCACCAGTTGCTTGGGAAAAATGTGTGTTCCTCCACTGGTTGAAAGTGGTTGCTGGAGTTTGCTAGCTCTTGTTGCATGAAACTGGTCGTAAAGAAAGTGGAGCACCAAAAATCTCAGAGTGATTGCTTTGCTTGCTAGCTGATTTCTGTGTTTATCTGCAAATACTCGCTAACTACTAGCATAGCAGTAGTACATCTTTAATAAGTACGGTCATTTCTATTCAAACTATGACTGTTGCAATGTGCTAGTGAGCAACACAAGTGTCATACGGTTGCCATGGGTGACTGAGCTGTAGTAATCATTTTCCTGGAAACAGCCATCAACCTCCTCCAGCCACTTGCAACCTGTCGGAGAATATTCATACCAGTCTCTAGGCCTGTGTGGTAGAGCCTTATTCACTTACTCCTATATTGTCACCAAGATTGTCACCTGTCCAAAATGGTGGACGAGAAATATTATTGCTATTGATGTTCATAACATGACATATTGCAATTTGGGGTATATGAGATTTAAAATTTTTCCAGTAAACACCATTACTATATATATATATATATATATATATATATACACACACAGTGAGAGAGAGAGAGGGCGAGATAGTTACTACTTATACTACTTATAAATGTATGAAAGAAGAAGAAAAGTTTTGGCTGTTGGTTTTGTTAGCTAGCAGCAGTTACACCTGCTATTTAGTGGGTGTGGTGAGAAATTGACACCAGCTAATAGGCCTTTTTAGAGCCACCATTTTGACACCACATAGAAGCTTTTTAATGTTTATGTGTCTGCAAGAATGATTTGTGTTTGTGGATTTTTTGTTCTTGTTGTTTTATTTAATATATTTGTGTTTTCTGACAGTTTCTGACAAAAAATGGTAAATGACACTAAAGCTAGCTCATAACTCACATAGATTTTAGAGCTAATTTAAGCCTGCAAAATATTGACAGGCCTGACAGATAATATCACACTAAAAAAAAAAAAGTTCATTTGTCCACACTGTCTTCTCAGAACAGAGCTTTCATATAACGTGAATCGACTTATTTGGAAAAAGTGTCATATTTCAGTACAAGATTTTCTTCATGTTGCCATAACTTTATTTCTTCTAGAGCAGAGTGACTTTGTTTCATTTGTGATTTCTCTTTTGTCTTCTTTAGTGATTACTTTAATGACTGAAACTCAAGTCCATTTACAACAGATATATATTATACTGTACATGTCATTATTGGCCTTAGTACATATTGCATGTAGTGCCTGAAATCAATAATCTGTTCTAGCCACATAGCTAACTCTATACTGTTACTTGCACTCTGTTCAATGCAGTCCTTTATGGTCTTTGTACAGTAGTATGGTGTTCAATAGGAGTAATATCAAGTGTAACTATTAATATTTGTATTAACATGTTTAT
Organism: Tylochromis polylepis; assembly: GCA_015107715.1. Taxonomy (NCBI): domain Eukaryota; kingdom Metazoa; phylum Chordata; class Actinopteri; order Cichliformes; family Cichlidae; genus Tylochromis; species Tylochromis polylepis. The sequence continues at coordinate 21,949 of VVHJ01045869.1, forward strand.
TTTAAAAGTCTAATATTTTCACATTTTAAAGTGTGAAAATAAAAGTTTCACGGTGATACTGGTGAAAAGTTTTAACAGATTCAAGTGTCTGTTGATTTCTTGGGAAAGACTTTTAAATGTAAAACTGTCATTTCATTTTCTATATATTTTTTTATATTTACATGTAAAGGACCAGAACAAGCACATGGATGGACACAGAGAAACCGATGACATGTCTGAAAAGACGTCTCCCAACAAGAACCTCAAATCTCCCCAGAAAGGCTCCAAACGGCTTAAACTGGCCCCCTTTAAAGTGACCCTACTGGATTCCTCCGAGTTCGAAGGAGAAATTGAGGTATGCCTGACGGAAAACAATTGGCATTAACACATTTTCTGGAATTAGGCTTATCGTGCTTTGAGCAAACAGTTGAAAAAAATTTTTTTTTTCCCTTTGTTGTTGGTTCCCTCTGTGGACAGTTGTGTGTGTTGTATAGTGTTGTACAAAGCGGATAAAAGGGGCAAAAAGAATAAAAGAGAGGGTGCCATGCTGAGAACTCACCAGAGGGTGAATTCAAAGAAATGTTATACATTTCTGTAATACACACAGAGACACAAAAAATAATGCGGTTTAAAGTCTTCATTCCACACAAGATATGTGTTGTCATTACACTGCAGAGTGAAATAGGGCATTTGCCACTTGCTGAGAAGGGAAACTGAATGCATGCATAAGTGAGGACAGAAGAGATAGATGTAAGTCCATTTCCTTAGATAAATACAAGGCATCGAGTTGAACGTTTTGGAGGTTTATGACTAGCAGCAGCATGCACCTCAGGCAGAGGAGGCCTATCTGTTTTTTGCTAAAATATTTTTTCAAGAATGAAGGATGTATTTATATTCAATTACTTGACTGTGGAGATGACTGGGCAGCAATATTTCAAGCTATGTGACGTTTTTATCCCACTCAAAAGAAATCTGTGTAGATGTACATCCAAATCAGGACGTGAATAGTCTGTGTGTAACCATCGTCTGTGTACAGAAGCTTACCGGGCACAGTGGACTGTGGGGCTGTGTTACAAAAGACGGATGTAGCCATTGGTTTCTGGAGTTTCATTTGATGTATTTTGGAGCTAGGAGTGACTATATTTGGATAACACACTTAATTAGCAAACTGCATCCATGAACTGTTCATTATCAACAAACCAATGAAATCCTATAAATTCATAAATCAAAGTGGCCCTGCCTTAAGTTTCACCAGTATCCAAATGTCTATGTTATAAAAATAGCCATCCATTGTATGGCCATTGTTTTGAAATGGGAAAACTTTAAATATGAATATATGAATATGAACTGAGAAGAATATTCTAGGGTAGGGTAAAACAGATTTTTGTAACATCTTGTAAACATGCTTTTGAAACCTACAATAGATAACTTTTGCCCCTTTAGCGATTCTAACTAGCATTACAGCAGATATTTCTGCAAAGACACAAGTGTTGCACCACATCACATCACTTTTCTGCTTCCCTGAACCCTAGCAACCACCAACAACACAGCACATGAACACAGAAGAAACAACTGTGCTCGCGACCAAGAGGCATTCCAGATTCCATTGCCCTATCTAATTCAGTTCAGTTCAATTCAGTTTTAGTTGGATCAATTGAAGGCTTTTCAGGGAGATTTTAGAATAATCTGATAATAATGAATTATAGTAGTCAAGCCTTGAACTACTAGGCATGAACTAGTGTTTCAGCATCACTCTTAGACACGTTGTTTCTAATCTTAGAGATATTGTGCAAATTTAAGAAAACATTCCTATGTATTTGTTTCATATTTAAGAACATTTCCTGGTCAAAAATACTCCAAGATTCCTCACAGTGTTACCATAATACCATCCAAAAAAAGTATCTAGACACCACGTTTCAAAGAAAACTGTCCTTTTTTAAAATTCTATGTTCTTACGCTCCTTATTTTAAAGAAGAGGAGGGTGAAAAGTGTTCTTCATTTACATTAGCAGTTCCTCGATGCAGTAGATCCTACTATTTGTTCTGCATGCTCACCTTATGGTTACTTGGCAGTAATGGTTACAGGCAGTGTTTTTAACACAAACAGAATTCACAGATCAGTTTTTTTAATGGCTGATTTTAGTTTACAAATCATTTTCACGTTGCCAATGGTTAGCAGCGCGACTAACACTAACAGCACTGCTGATTTACAAAGCAGGACAAAAAATTCTAAGAATGTCCTTTTAAGCTCCAGTGACATAGTTCACTAGTATGCTAAAGGCAAATGAAAATAATAAACTGCAGAACAGGCAGGCGGACTTTGTTGTTTACTGAGTTTAAGTAACTTTCATATATATATTAACTATTGTGAAGCAACTTAAATCCTGAAAGTCTCTTCAGAGCCACCTAGCACTGATATGTTGAACTCCCCTGTAAAAGCACACAACTTTAAGTTAAAAAAATCACATGGTTACATGATCATATTAAATAATTAGGTTAAAATATTGACCAAAATTATAGCGTGAGGCTACCCAGTTATACCGAGTAATTCACAAATGTATCAGTAAAGTCTTGTTTTATATAAATTCTGATTTCATTGCATTTTTTAATAAAAAGCCCCCAGCACAGGCTACTAACTGGGTGTAAAGAAATCTATATACCTATTACATGATTGGAGGCCTGGTGCAGTCAAGGAGAAAATAGAAGAACAATATTATTATGAAGCAACCCTCAGGACACTAACGCACAAGTGCGTGAAACCTTGTGTATGTGGTGTGATGACGGAGGAGGGGGCTGTTCATTTACAAGAGTGTGTGAAGTAAGACCATCAGCATTGCTGTTCTGGTGCCAACCTCTCTGAGCACTGTGAAAATATTTGGGTTTTCTCCACACGACAACAATAGCTTGCATTATGCTTATGAAAGCTTTGGTATTGTAAGTGCTCTTCTGGAATATTTGCCTACCTTCACATGTTTTGTAAAATTCTAGTTTGGCGACAGTCTCGGACTACCAGGTCATGGACAGGCTTGTTCCTGCTTCCTTTTTGTTACTGCTAGGATAGAACTTCATGCCTGCTGTTTTTGAACTTTCCTTATACTTCCAGAAGTAGGTGATTGTGAGGGACCTGTGAGGAAGCAGGGTACACCTTGGGAGTGGTCTCGCCGGAGGAGGTGGTACTCATGAGTTAATTAAGTCTCTCATCCGGAAACAGGAAAGGACACACCACACCCTTACCCGCTTCTCTCACCCAGCCCCTCCCTTCATGCTTGGTCATGCTAGGCTAGGCTGATGTGTTGAATGAGGCCATTTTGGGTGGAATGGCTTGCTGCATACTGGTTAGTTGACATCCAAGATTTCCCCGTCTACTGAGGCGGCAACACTGAGATCATTTTTTATTTATTTCTTTTTCTTTTACATTTCACTGTTTAATTGCATGAGAGCAAATAGACGGGATCACTTCGGTCATGGCTTATTAAGACTTCAAGACTCAAATGATTTGTTTATTTAATTCTGCGTGCCCCCTCTCATGGCATACAGCGTGCTCTTGCTGTACATAAACAGCACTGCTATCGGGGACTAACTGACTGACAAGATGAGAGCTTAGAAGCACTTCCCAAGTGTTCCTCCACCCATCTCCCTTCACTCATTGTGACGAAAAGGAAAAATACTTTTTCAAGCTCTACCCTTGAGATATTAAGGAAATAGACAGCACAAGGAAAAAAAACTGCTTCAGTTTCCCTGGCAACTCCTTGCTCAATCTTGTCACCTCCTAAAGTAGGCCTTGTGAAAGGATAAAACTGTGTATGAATAGTTATAAAGTGTTTTTCTTGTTCTATATTTACTATGGAGTATAAGCCCACGCACAAATTGTACTCCTAATATTATATTCCCTTTAGAATCCATATATGCAACCCAGCCCAGTGAAATATCTGCTGCTTGTTTGAAGATATTCGTACACAGATAATAATTTGTACACAGTTACATGCCAATTAATATGGTCAGCGCCATGAGAGTCTTCATTTTTTGGCAGTCATTCAACGTCATTCCTTTGCATTCCACTAACTGACCCCCTGATTTTTTTTTTTCCTAATTTTGTAAAACCATGAGGTTTTCATTTTTGGATTTGAGTCAAATGTTTCACTATTTTTAGAATGCAGTGGTATAGATATCAAGGGAAAATGTCAAAATCTATATGACTGACGGGGACAAAATTTGGCAAGAATACACAGCGCCCTACAATTTTTGTACTTTTGTAGTTTTGCCTCTGTGCACCATCACAGTGAACTGTAAGTCAGACACTCTGTATGTGATTGAAGTGCAGACTTTCAACTACACTGCTCAAAAAAAATAAAGGGAACACAAAAATAAGAATCCCAGATCTGAATGAATGAAATATTCTTATTAAATACTTTGTTCTTTACATAGTTGAATGTGATGACAACAAAATCACACAAAAATGATCAATGGAAATCAAATGTAGCAACCCATGGAGGTCTGGATTTGGAGTCACACTCCAAATGAAAGTGGAAAAACACACTACAGGCTGATCTAACTTTGATGTAATGTCCTTAAAACAAGTCAAAATGAGGCTCAGTAGTGTGTGTGGCCTCCACGTGCCTGTATGACCTCCCTACAACGCCTGGGCATGCTCCTGATG
>VVHJ01045873.1:0-26066 GCA_015107715.1 Tylochromis polylepis
GTGCCCTGACGACCATAACAACCCATGTTCTGACTGAGAAATTCTCATGTTTCCACCCCACCGAGTAAAAATGATTAAAAAACAACGGTAGAAGATATGAACGAGATGAATTACACAGTAATAGACAACGAACAGGAGAACATTTTAAAATTGGAATGGCGTTTCTAGGTGAAAGTATGCCAACGTAGTGAAGCTTCAAACACAAGCAAGTTTTGAAGCAAGTTTGAGCCGATTATGGGATGTTCTCCATTCATTTCAATGGGACCAAAAAATGCATAAAAAGCTGAATATTGCAAAAAGTATAGATGTTAGAAATACCAAAAGATATAGCCGGCATTACCAGGAAGAGCAGAATATTTTGCAATTTGAACGGTGAAAATAGCACAAAAACTGTGGAAGTAGTTAAGGGCCAAAAAACGTACGGAAGCAACTTGAAGACAGTAGAATAATAAAGAGAAACAGGAACTCAATAGTGTGGATGCTGTGAAGCATCCACACAATTACAGTAGCTGTGTAAACCAAAAGCCTCACTTCTGGGGATACTAAATGACACTGTCTTCTGTATTAAAGTGAAATGTACACAGCCATCGCTCACCGAGCGGAAAAACTGTCGGAGCAAATTCACTTCCTGTCCGTTCGCCGATCGTGTCAAACTTCCGTTTGACTTCAGCGACGACGAGGAATTCGTTTTGTCAAAGTGAAATACTCATTTTTTCTTTAATCTTTGTACGGTTGCATATCGTCGACCGGGCAGTCATGTCTAGTCGCGAAGCCCTAAACATGAAGCTTCCACCGATCCAGTCCACGGCCGGAGCCGTGCCGGTCCGGAATGAGAAAGGTGAGCTTGTGCGATTAGCTAGCAGGCTGCTAGCTGTGTGCTAAGCTAGCTAGCTGGAGTAGCAAAGCTGATAGAAAATTTATGTACGAAGATATGTGCTGAAAATAAATTGGCCTGTGCTTTTTTTTAATTTATAAACTTAATTTAATAACATTAGTGGTCTGGCTGTAACAATTTAAGAATTGAGGGAATATGTTAACAAAATTATCTTCGTCTACATAGTTTTAGTGTTATAGTTGGATAACGGGTCTCAATAAACCTGATGGAATACTGCACTACCTGCGGTTTCAGAGTGACCGTGGAGTTACATTACAGCAGAGCCACGTTTTTATTGCTGGGTGCTTTAGCGGGAGGTTTGCGCGATTTACAGTTAAGATTAATTCGCAGTCCACCCTCTGTGTTAAACGAGCTCCTGCGTCTTTAAGCCAAAGGTTTTCATAGGCTGGCCTTCCTCAACAGAAGGTTTGCAGAGCAGGTGACATGACCCAGTTGGAGATATTCCCTCTGTGTGACATAATACAGAGTCGAGAGTAGTCTGTATCAGCGTGTTGAGAGCGGCCTGAAGCCGCACTATTGGCCAATGAGGACGTATATACACAGACATCAGCACTGTCAGGCATTGCAGTTACCCAAAGACCAATGAACCCAAAATCTAAATACATTCCGTTTGATGTCGTGTGTGTTTAAGAAAATGTGGATTTATTTCTTTTACTTGGAAAAAGAAAAAAATGTTCTAAATTAAAATAATTCCTCATGTCAATGGAGTCATTGATTAATAAATGTATTTTTTTTAAGGTTTTTACTAGATTTGCTACATACAAAGACATCAAGTTTTTAAGTACTTTTCTGGAATTGGATATCAGGAGTGATTTAAATATCAAATGAAAAACAAACTGTGTAATCATTCATTTGGGGTTACCCAGTATTGTATAATATGAAATAAATTTACGTTTAAGTACTTTTAAGATTACTTTTTATGATTTGCATGTCCTTTATTTAACAGGGAGATAACCTTTACAAAGGCATTAAATCATCATCTTAAGCACTTTTCTGGTGATCAGTTTGTCAGATAATCCTTTAGTTACCAGTAATAAATAATTACATTTATGATTTGGTCTTAACTAAAGATTAAAATTAGAAACTTCAAAGTTCGTATTATTTGTGGTTCTACTGAGCTGGAATTCCTAATCAGAGAACTTTACGTAGGTTCGAGTGGGATTAAGAGAATTGTGTCTCTCTGTATGCCAGGTGAGCTCTCCATGGAGAAGGTGAAGGTGAAAAGGTATGTGTCGGGTAAACGTCCTGACTATGCGCCGATGGAGTCGTCTGATGAGGAAGAAGAAGACTTCCAGTTTGTGAAGAAGGGAAAAGAAATGGAGCCAGAGGTGGAGCTGGAGGAGGAGGAGGTCTCTGATCCACGTCTCAGGCGTTTGCTGAACCGTGTCTCTGAGGACGTGGAAGAGAGGTGTTGCACAGTGTTTAAGATCTGATTTAAGTACACCAAAACGATTGTGTTGGAAAGCTGGTCTGTGAGCATGATTTGTGCTTGTTTGTCCTCAGGCTTGCAAGACACAGACAGATAGCAGAGCCTGAAGTTGTGGTTGAGAGCAGCGAAGACTCTGATGAAGGCACGTGGCACCCACAGCGAGAGGAGAGCAGTGAAGATGAAGAGGAGGAGGAAGAAGAAGTGGATGATGAGGTGCGATAATGCTTAAATTTGTCAGGTTTTTTTTCTTTACTTATATGTACTAAAACATTTTTTTTCTTCTGATCGCTTACAGGAAATTGAGAGGAGGCGAGCAATGATGCGTCAGCGAGCCTTAGAAAGAAAGAATGAAGAGATGGAGGTCATGGAGGTGGAGGAAGAGGGGAAATCAGGAGACGAGTCGGAGTCAGAGTCCGAATACGAGGAATACACCGACAGCGAGGACGAAGCAGAGCCTCGGCTCAAACCTGTCTTCATCCGCAAGTATGAGATGAAAGCGCAAAGAAAGTTTGTAGAACAACTCGTAAATCCAAAACCTGTATTTATCAGTCACAGACAAGCGACAGTCTCAGTCAATTTTCTGTGCAGTATGCCAACGTTGACAGATCAAGACACACAGGAAGTATCCACTTGCATATCTGAAGGAATGAACATTAGCAGCATTGCTTATGGAGAATACATATTCCTGTGTGTGATGTTGGAACGGTTGGGGATGAGTGAATGATCGGTTGATGTCTTCTTTCAAGTGTGCTTTGCCTCATTTATCCAGAACAATCATGTCATTTGGAAACATACAGTGCAATCTTGAGCTGTTCACACTCAAAAATGTGTTTGTAAACGGCTCGAGTAGAGCTGAACAGAGGTAGAGAAATATATTCTCTACCTCTGTTAACTTCTGTTAATTGCCAATTTAACTGTCTCATCACATTTCTGTCAAAATAACTCCTGAACACTTTATTCCTATTAAGGTTGCTCCAGGACAACAACAAAAAAGTCATGCAGCTCTGCAGTGAAGAAAGCAGCTACAGCCTCATGTTTTAACTCTTAAACCAAGTTTCAGTGGCACAAATACAATTGTATGTAAGCTATAAGGCAGCATCAGTATGATCCAAAACAGTAGACGTTAAAACCCAGTCAGCAAAGTGAATGCATAATTGCATAGAGACAGAGAGCACACACACACACACACACACACACACACAAATAGATTCCTGGATTTATTAGATGAAAGCAGATCACAAGAACACCAGCATGAATACCAGGCCATTAACATTAATGAGTACATTAACTGTTTTCTCCACAGAAAAGAGAGAGTCACAGTGGCAGAGCGTGAAGCAGAGGAGCAGAGGCAGAGAGAGTTGGAGGCCGAAGCTAAAAGGCAGGCGGAGGAGCGACGACGCTATACCCTCAAGATCGTGGAGGAAGAGGCTAAGAAGGAGTTTGAGGAGAACCGGCGTACGCTGGCTGCTCTGGATGCTCTGGACACCGATGGAGAGAATGAGGAGGAAGAATACGAAGCCTGGAAGGTCAGAGAGCTGAAGCGCATCAAGAGGGACAGAGAGGCACGAGAAGCGTGAGTAAACACCAGTTTGAGTGACTAAAAATGAATTCATGATAAAGGAACTTCCCGAGAGCACAGAGCAACTTCCGCTCCTGAAGAGGTAATAATGAGTGTTGTTTGTCCTCAGCTTCGAGAAGGAGAAGTCTGAAATTGAGAGATTCCACAGCTTGACCGAGGAGGAGCGCAGGGCCGAGCTGCGCAACAACGGCAAGGTCGTCACCAACAAAGCCACCAAAGGCAAATACAAGTTCCTCCAGAAGTACTACCACAGAGGAGCCTTCTTCATGGTGAGTCACCACAGTGCTTCAGTCTTACTGCGGCTGCACTTCTCTCATCATCTAACTGAGCTTCCCCCATATGTCCCAGCTTACCACAAGGCTTTCCTGCTCCTACGTGCTGCTGGTTTTCTCCTCAAAACAAAGATGTAATGTAAAAACTCAGCCAGCTAATAAAGTAAGAGATGAGAGAGATTTTCCCTGAATATCGTACAATGCCATCAAATTAGTTCGGTTTTGTTTTGGTTGAGAAACTTTCTTAGCCCTGGAAGACAAAGACTACCAAAATCAGATGAGAACAAAATAGTTAAAAAATGAATTCGTTTAGAAAAGAATTACATCTAACAAAGCAATAATACTTTAATTTCTTATTATATTAATTACCTTTGAATGAATTGCTCTATTTACATCCCCTGATCGCAATTGGGTTTTTTTGTATTTTTTTAATCAAACTATTTGAAGATGATCTCTTTGCACCCAATCCTTTTTATACATTTAGCTGCATGTAGTTGAGTAAAGCAGCATTTAGCAATGATAATGAAAGAGTTGATTCATTTCAAAGTGAACTAATTTGGATTTCTGTGCCATAAGTCAGGTAACTGTAGTTTAGTTTAATACAAAGACTGAACCAGAGACGGATGATAAAATGATTTTGCCAAATTTTTCTCAGTAAAAATGCACCAGAAGTTGAGTTGGATATTATATTTTGTGTATGTTATGTGCATGCACAACGGAATGCTCAGCTTCAGTGGACTGGTGGTATTGGGCTGTTTACTGTCTGAAAAAAGCAGCATATATCGCAAACAGTGCAGAAGATGCCCAACATCAAACAGATTTGTTTCATCATTTGAAATGGTGTCACCCAGATGGTAATCCTTGTGGATGTGAGCTTTCAACAAGCACCAGGCCTGTACTGTATGTCCCGAACAGCAAACTCTTGTATCAGTGAGGTTTTTAAACTGTCTTGACTTTTTATTGTGACAACTCTCAGTAGGACTGACAGAATCTCTGACCTTCTGGCACATCCCTGGGAACACTGATCCAAGCTGCAGGATGTCAGCTGATAATCTACAATGATCAGTCTTCTCTAAGTGCAAGTTTTCTTTTGCAGGATGAGGAGGAGGACGTGTACAAAAGAGATTTCAGTGCACCTACTCTGGAGGATCACTTCAACAAAACTATCCTACCCAAAGTTATGCAGGTCGGTGGCGTTTGCTTTTTTTTTCATCTTTATCGTAGCCTGGACTATTTAACTGAATATTGTTATAGTTGTAATAGCATTGTGTTCATATGAAAAATAAGGTGTAAAGTTTGTGGTTAAATGGTTGTCAGATATGTGTGCTGTTTCTCATAAGAAGGAAATCTAGTTAGAACCTTGGGGAGGAGGAGGATGTAAAAGTTTACCCATGTTTTTCAAACTTCTGTCTTGTTGTTCTGAAGAAATTTGGACAGCTATATTGTCAGCTGTGAAATTAAATGTCCTTGTGTGTTTCAGCACTCCAGCTAGCTTGGAGCACTTGCAGATATTTAGGGTTAATTAGCGTGTTTATTCATGCGTTTTCATAAATCAGCACTTGTTTGGAAGCTTTAATGACTAAACAGTCATCTGCAACTTGAGTCACATTATCCTCTGCTGCTGTGTTCCACACACGTGGTGACTGAGAGAGAATCTACAAGTTTCTGCACAAAGCAGAGACGATAACAGTGCATCTTATTCAGGCGATAGCAAAAGCAGGACTTTTTGTTTTTTAATCATTGGGCTCTCTGACCTGTTGTGGTTTGTTTTTCCTGCAAAGGTCAAAAACTTTGGTCGGTCTGGACGCACGAAGTACACCCACCTGGTGGACCAGGACACCACATCATTCGACTCTGCCTGGGCTCAAGAGAGCGCTCAGAACACCAAGTTCTTCAAGCAGAAGGCGGCAGGCGTGAGGGATGTGTTTGACCGGCCCACAGTGAAGAAGAGAAAGACTTAAGATGTACATGAATAGGATATCAGCAGGCCCACAATGCAGCTTTAAAGACTTTGAGAGACTGAGCTGCAGCCTAATGATCTGTTTTTCTGGACTATGATGTGGAAGGAAATCAGCAGATGGACTGATTGTAACGCTTTGTATATTGAGCAAGTGCACCATCACTGCTGGCTCCATGAAATCTGCTGGAGATGCAGCTGGTGGGATTTTAGCTGTAAAACTGTCAAAATCTACTAAAGATGTTTCTACATCATTGGACGATGGCTTGTGATGTAATTTTGTAAATTCGACATTTAGTACACAGTCTCCCACTGACTTGTTCCTTTTTCCTCAGTGTTATTTACTGATGTTTGTTCCAATAAAAACAGTGTATTTTCTTTTTTCATAAATGGACATGAAAGAAGCAAGCCAAATGTCAACTTTTATTTAAAAAAAAAAAAAGAAAATTACACCACGACAGTTTTAACCCCCCAGCGAGCCTTGATCAAACTAATGAAGCAGTCCAGTGTGTATGTCATGATTGTTCAGTTGGTCAGAGCCACCAGAGCTTCTACCACGTTCCCCATGTGTTCCCTCAGACTGCGCTCTGCCACGGCCCTCGAAATCTCCATCTCAGACATCTGTACAACATCAAAATGAGAATAAAATTACAGCGTAAAGCCAACTCGTTTTATAAGAAGTACAGTTAATCGGACTTAGAAAGGACCCGATTGGCTCAGAATGATTACTTTTTGAACAAACTGATGTTTGAAATATTGATTTCAAATACTAATTGTAATTTGAAACTTATGTTTAATACTTAGTTTGCAATACCAACACCCCAATCAACATACTTTAAACAGCACTGGTCCAACTTTTGAATTTTATTTTCAGATCACCAATTTACAACAATAGTCGGTGCTTAATAAGGTAACGTAAAGGCCATACAACACTAGAAATGCAACAATCCTGTATGTGCAAACACTTAGTGTCTGTATGAAGGAACAACTCCATTTTAACAGAAAGATCTCAAGCAGAACCAGGCTCAGGGAGAGGCAACATATGCTATGACCAGCTGGGAAGTCAAAGGAACAAGAAGAGCAGAAAGAGCAATAGTTTCAAGTGACGCTTTTAGGAATTCTGGTACTTTCAGATCACACAGATTGCTGAAATCTGATTTTTGACTTCAATAGAAGTGTTTTCAATTCTAGTCAAGGATGCTCACATTTATCATTTTCGCCTGTTGAACAGGAGTTTGATGTAGATCTTAATTCAGTTTTATTTATATAATGCCAAATCACAACAACAGTCACCACAAAGTGCTTTGTATTGTAAGGTAAAAATCCTACAATAATCAGGCCTTAATGCACGCAATATTAATATCGCTAGTGTCCTTGCACACAAAGCCAGGGCCATTAAACGAGACTTTAGTCACACTGGGTCACACATGCATGCTCAATCATCCAGGTAAGGAAATCCCAAAAAGTTGAATCTGTTCATCGAGACTGAATAAGTCGCTTGGATGAGTGAAGAAACGTTTCTCCTGCTGAAAACGCTACATCGAGAAAACAGAATCAACTTTTTGGGTTTGGGTCACACAGTGTCCACATACTTCTGCCATGTAGTGAACCAGCATTGTGGTTGCTAAATGGATTAATAGACAAAAAGACAAAAAGTAAAATCAACAAAATAAAAAACAAACAAACTTACAATTAACTCTACGTCCTCTCTCTTGATGGTCACTTTGGCCAGCTCCTTTTCTCTGAAAGCAGGAATAAATAAGTAAACAGAACAGCGAGACTTTCCCGGGTCTTTTACAGTGAATGAGACTGGAAATGGATTTTAAAACAAGGAGCCAACACTTCAGTTACCGGTTTAATTGCTCTTACCTCTCTTGCTTGGCTTTCTGTTCTCGCGACCTTCTGTCTCCAATCACTGACATGGCCTGTGACAGGAAACACTGTTTATAGCATTTATATGGTTTCACCTTCCTATGTGTCAAATATGAAGAACGTCACAACCCAGACAAACTCTGACAATCTCTGTTCCATACATACATCTGAGCAATTTGTTTCACAAATTAAAGATTTTTTTTTTGTAATAGTAAATGTTAAAAGTAAACGAATAAATAAAGTGCTGCACACAATTCAAAGTGTACAAAGCATACACATTTTCATGACTTAAACGCATCCTTGCTCAGTTTTGCTGTGTGCCAGCGGACAGTCGCAAAAATGATGGGCATAATCTAGTCATGTCACCACTCATTAGGTAGCACCAAACCCCCGGCAGGCTGACAGGTGGTTTGAGTTCATTTGGACAGATGGGAAAGTTCACCATCCGACTGGAACTGGATGACATTCATCGGACAGCGATTTCAAAGATAGTGACTGCATGAACATGTTTTTGAAAGAAAATGCATAATCAAAACTAAAATTTTGTCTGTGCAGCTGAAAATGCTTTGTTGTGTTGCAGTTTTCCTGTTGGCCTTTTTGCTTTGAAAATGACAAAAAGCGCGCACTTGCACTGCACAGTTTCAATCCTTAAGATGATATGCAATTGTGAACGACCCCTAAAATTTTAAGAAATTAAGACTGATTGTTAAAATCGCACAAGTTAAGCTGAGGTATTTGTGTGTGCCACAAGTTTTTAAGAACGAACATTAAAACGGGCATTAACAAAAAAGGGGTTAATTATTGGCATTTTGTCAAGAAACAAGTTTCCAAGGTGAGAGGAGAAAAACTGAAATCCAAGAGAAATACTTCCCTGGTCTCACTATGTGCTGCTCTATCATATCATTAGATGAAATACACATGAATTAGTGTGCAGTAGTTTAGAACCATTGCTTTAGGTCAAAATATGATCTGAAGCACTTCAGGGAGGGGGCTGCGGTGGAGTGGGCTTGGAAAAATGACGTCAGACAGCATTTTACTATTTTCTGACGATTTCGAGATGAAGGCATCAGTGAAGTAAACCCCATTTGATTACTGGATGTACCTTATAATGGGAGAGGAATTACTTTAAAGTTTTTATTACATCCCTAACGTTTGATAGGTTTTCGATTTTCATAAACCACCTGGAGCTAATGAGGGATATTCAAAAACAGAAGACTGACTGGACACTGGATTTTTGGTATCTATAACGCTGCTCTTCTATGTGCACTATGCTCTGTCTCAGGTGCAGTCTGAGGCTGTCGTGTCCTTTTTAAAAAAACAAAACAAAACATATTTTACTTATTTTAAAGAAAGCAGGTGTTTGGATTTAGCTGGCTAGCCACGAAGCAAATAGCACTTTGAGTTTATCACTCACGTTACACAATTCACCAAACATTAGCTACTAGCATGAAAGCATCAAGCAAAACTTGCGTAGATCAAGTGTGTATAAAACATAAGAGTCAGCTACACATCAAACACACTAAATGATTTACTTGGTTCTGTGTCAGTGATGCTGTGCGGGAAGCGACAGCAGCACGGACCGCATGTTTCCGGAGCTAACGTTAGCCCGCTGCTCTCACCGTTTCTAAATCAGAGCTGGAGATTTCCTTCTCCTCCGCGTAGTCTGTGACTCTCTCCAAATCAGCGGCCCCGCTGTCATGTTTCCGAGGTTTTTCTGCCGGCTTTCCGGTGCAGTTTTCCTCGGCTTCCAAGTCCAAATCGACATCTCCTTCAGCCGCCATGTTTGCTCGAGCAAGGCCGGAACAAAGAGGAAGGTTCCTAGAAATATCGGATGGAATACGGGGTAGTACCGGAAGACTTTAAAAAATAAAATTCCAGCGCCCTTAAAAACAAAAAGTAGTTTCAATAAAAAGATAACATAAAACTAACAAACATACAAAAAACCAAATTATTGAAATCACAAGATACACACAATTAAAATGAAAGTGTTCAGTTTAAAACTAATGTATGAGACTTTTTTAAAAAATACTTTTTCATATGTATCTGTAGATATCTGTAATATCTATAGATGTGTATTTCATGTACACTCAAATAACAAAAAGATTGAGTTTGGTCACCATGACCATGCCTTTCAGGACACCAAATTTTTTATTTATTTATTTATTTTTAAGAAAAAATAATTTGTCATCAGTCAGTCTGATCAATATTTATGATCAGTTAGATGAGCTGTATATCCAAAAAACAGCACAACGATTAAATCCAGTGTGTTCCCCTACAATACTGAACACAGAAATGTGTTACAGTGATAACAGCAGATCCACTGTTTAGTTTAGAGCTAACAGAGGGCATACACATGCACGACACATACACAACAGTTTTTGGAAGGATTCCAGCTCCAGTAAATCAACAACAGTCAGTTGATCAGATGATCAGTCTGATGCATCAGAGATGCTTGGGAAGGAAATGTCTGTTCATTTTCTATTTTTTTAAATTCTGGATCTAAACTAATATTTAAACCTATCCAAGATTGTATCAACAGGTTTGAGGAAGGATAGCATGACCTACTGTCTTGTTATTTTTGAGACAAAAACAATTAACAGGATTACGTGCCCGTCTGTCTCCGGATCACTAAATCTCTCTGTACTCCTCTTCATTCTATTCCTGTCTGTTCTAAGAGGTTTACCTGTCCTTCCACCACTGCAACAGATTTCCTGTGTGTCCAGACTTTTCCAGCCCTTCTGCGTGCTTGAGCTTTTTCAATCCACCCACCACTGTAATCAGATTAAAAGAAAGAGAAACCTGTTCATGCCTTCAGCCTCAAGTGGGACTGAAAAACCACCTCAGTGCTCTGTGGTTTCATCCTTCAGGAGGTGCGCAGGGTCGCGAGCAGCTAGAGGGATGCCACCGGGGCCGGAGACACATTGTTCCTGTCATACCAACCCCTTCATCCTGCTTTATGACTGATGCCTGCTTGATAGTTTGGAGATCTAATCACCCAGGGCCTCAGGAACGTGATGACAGGACGCTGGCTTCGGTCACAGGTGAGACTCTGCAGAAGGCAAATAGCCTGAGAAACACACAAGAATAGAAAACCCCTAATAAAATTAAATTCCTCTGATTCTCAAAATGATTAAAATGTTGCATGCACACTGCCCCGATTCCTTCGCCAACCTCTGCTGCCCTCAACTTTCATTCAGTCAGCACTGAAAAACCAGTGGGACTTTTAAACAGACTCTATGTAATTATATGTTTTTTTATATGTTAACAAGAAATACTCCGAAAGTGCAAACCGCTGCCAAGGCAGCTCACTCTCTGGGCAGTATTTAATTTTAAGGAAATATTATTGTATTTTTATATATTCATTTCATTTTCCTTGATGTTTTTAAATGTACTTCAAGAAGTTTGTATTCCAGGAACAAACAAGTGCAAAGTGGAGAATTTTGTCATTTTCCCTGCTGAAACCCATTTTATTTTACTTGACATAATTTTGAGTATTATTAGTTTTTATTTATGTGGACATAGTACATTAGCAAAGAAGTTAGTCATTGGTTAGTTAAGCTAGTTTAGTTAGTTTGTTAATAACTGGACATGAATAACTTGAGCCTATCATGTACTATTATACTATAGTACATTTCTAGCTAACTACGCAGCTCATTCTCTTTGTATTAACAATACTTTCTTTAAAGATTTAATTATTTTGGTGTGAACTTAAGCAGATGCGAAATGTAAAAGTGAGATCAGAGCTCAAATTTATGAAAGTGTGACCTCATTTGACCTTGAAGAAGAGGTCAAACGTCCTAAGTAATGTGATATTTAGAATCCCCATATATCATTCCCTATATACTTTTATGCTGTCAGTGCGAATGATGGCAGTAAGAAGTACTTCTATTTAGCATTATTGTCACTTTGACCTTCAGATCAATCTGTTAAACTCAAAGGAAAGGTCAGAGGTCAGATGTGACATAATATTTAAAATCTTTATAGCAGAGGGCAAAAGGTAGTGTACTCCTTGGATGGGTTGCCTGTCTATCATCAGACAGCATTCTGGCATTTTAGCTGGTGCATGTTTCCACACTCCAGACATGAACGAAGATATTCCCAGTTTAAGGGGACCTAAAGTTCAAGGGGGTTTCTGTATACCTTTGACCATGTAGTGTGAATTACACAATGCCCCTGCATTAGAATAAAAAGGATGACATCAGATTTTGATGTCAGACCAATGAACGCAGCACTTTCACCAATGTTAAGCTCTCGGTAGAAAAAATGCGCTGTCTAATAATCTGTCGTCTGTGTAATCCCTCAGAATATGAACAGGCTGTGCACTCCATTCTGTCGTAGTTATGAATGGGTACATTGTGTCTCTATGGGAAGAAGCTTTTCTGTTGTTTGTAAAATCAGTTAAAAATTCACAGCTTCTTATTTACCTACAAGGAACAGTGTTGCTTAGAGCTGTCAGTTTTGCTCTGTAAGATTCCTAAATAATAACGAAGGGATCAATTTTGTTGTCCTTTTTTCCTGATACATAAAAACAAGGCTTGAATTTCAGCCAACAGTCATTGCGCAAGCCTATTGAAACCATAGATTGAGCATATTCACTCAAGCAGGGATTTGCTTTCCCTAATTTGCTTTTGTTTGTTCTCGCTGGCACTTCCTCCTCTCCCACAAGGCAGCAGTAATTATCCAAGAGTGAAAGGGGCCCCAAGGAATGCTGGACGGTCTGCATCTGACTGGAGCACTCAGAGCAACACGTGTTTGTCACAGTGACTAACTGGTTTACACCCACACTTGTTGGAGGGAATAATCTAAAGTGAAATTAAGGAAATTACATCAAACAGTGTCTGTTCTGAAAGTTTGTGTGGACATTTTTGGCCTGGAGAACCGTTACTAAGTGGGTTACTGGTTGTTTGAATAATGCCCATTTAGGCTGAAGAGAGAGTTATCAAACAAATGCAAAGTTCAGATTACATAATCTGTTTCATTTCTACCATTTTCATTTGATTTCTTACTAAATATATTTGGGTAAAAAAAACTTTCAGTTATAACATGCATGCAAGTGACCACCAAAGCTGTTGGGCTTCATCCTATAATAAGATTTCTCCTCTTAGTTCTTACTATATAAGAGCAGCTATTTATTAGATACATGTCTATTTCAAAATGTAGTCTTCTCTCATAAGTATGTGACGACTGGTTCTGAAAGGTTATGAATCCTGGGCCTCTGGGCACAGACATGCAGAACCCCCTCCAACCATACCACAGAGGAGCGGGACATCCAGACTCAGGAAGACAGGAAACCACGCAGTCGTGTCCTGAGTCCTCTAAAATTTTCTCCCCACTCTTCCTGGTCTTTCTGTATATTTATAGCCAGCATGCATCACCTTTCAGTCCTTTAGTGTTTATTTGTACTCGCTCTGCATCTCTTTTCACTAATTTTGTCCCTCTTTTTTTGTCATTTTGCATATTTTTGCAGTTGATTTACATCTTTACATCTACATGTCATCAATTTGTGTTTTTCTTCTCTTTTTGGTCGTCCTACATTTTTTTTGATCATCTTGTGTATCATTTTGTATCTCATTGTAGTTTTTTTTTCTGCATATCCTTAGCTAAAGTGCATCTGTTTCTTTGTTGCTTTGCAGTAGTTCTGCATGTCTTTCTGCTCAGTTTGGTCTTTTTATTGCTGCTTTGCATCTGTTTGTATTCTTTTTTGCATCTTTTTAACGTGTTTAATTTTGGTCATTTCTGTGCTGTTTTACTTTCGTTCTCATTTTTGCATTTCTTTACAGTTTATGTGGGTCCAAGTTTAGTCTCTGTGCTTTCCACCCACTCCTTGCAGTTTTCATCAGTCCATTTTCATCACTTTATTGTTGTTTTTCCTTCCTTTCTTATTGTCATCTTTCAGTTTAATTTTGGCGTTCTTGCTCATGTTTGTAGTAATTTGATGTGCCTTAAATGAGCTCATTTTGTGTGTCTAAAATGGCATAATTTTACTACACAATTTGGCGTTTTTCATCTTTCCGTGGGCATTTTTTTAGTCTGAGCTTTATCATTTTGCACTCCTCGTGGACATTTTGTGTCTCAGTTTTGATCTGTTTGTGGTCACATTTTGGCAGTTTCAATACCATTTTCACCTATTTGTTAGTTATTACACACTTTAATGGACAACAAGGACTTGTCTTATTCAGTATGAGACTACAATTTATTATATACAGTGTCTAGATAGACATTATCAAAGCATCTTAGGTCAACTAAATTACAGCTAGTTTTTTCAAGTAATTTCTTTCAATTTTCAAGTAAATTCTTAAAAAGTACTTTTTTTGCAGGTTGCCTGGTAGTCTGTTCAGCATCTGTCTCTGGGTGAAAGTTCAGTTGTAATGTTAAATTGCTGTAAATGAATATGTGGCAGTGTGCTTTTTCTTGTTAATGCTGGCTGTGGTGAGCATGTTCACCATGTTCACAGAGCTCCTCTGTCTCCACGAGCCTCACACTGCTAATCCTACAACTGACCTGCTCGAAGATTCTGGAAGAATCTTCATTCACTGGGTTTGTAAATCCAAGCCTATTAGTCGAGTGTGAACCAAGTTAACCTCTGATGTTCCCTCTTACTCAACCTCTTCTTTATTACTCAATACCATGAAGGTAAATCTGGGAAGACCGTGTCTCCTCTCAGGAGTTCCCGTAGGCTACACGATCTTGGCACAAGCTGCTTTTTTCTAGCATACTTGTAAAGAGGTACAGTACCAAGAACAAGTCATTAAAGCAGCTAAACATGACAGCAGCAAATGAGATGCACTATCACTTTGTGCTCTCTGCTTTTGCTTTGCTTTGCATCAGCATCACAGTGAACTGCGAGTTGAATATCTGCAAATGGCATATTTACCCTTACCCAAACAAAGCAGTACAAATACAGCATTCCAGCAATAAAATTGTGAATATTTAAAAGAAAATTAAGGTTGACAAAGTGATCTTTTACAGTAGAATGTTTCTGTAATGAGCTGTAGTCAGATGGCTGTTTACTGAAGCAGGGTCTCTAAATTCCACAGGTTCTGAGGACACTTGGCCTTCATCATTTAATCCGTCAGACACAGCAGTAAATAAACTTCCCGTTTGTTTTTTGTTATTTTTTTGTCTCTATGTGGGAGCACAGACTGCCAAGTATGTTTTCGTAAAGATGCTGCACATTGGAGAATCACTGCAGCTTCAGTAGAAAGTTACTCTCAGATAGAGTAACAGGCTGCGTAACTAATGTTGTGCCTGTGCTGGTGAAGGTCATCCTGACTGAGAGGAGGGCTGGAACAGTGACGGGATTATCCCAGTGCGCCACCCTGCACACTAACCCAAATCTAATCTCACTCTCTCCTCATGCACTCAGCGCTTTTCATCCACTGCCATCGTCTTGTTTCACCACTGCTGTGCAAAATAGAAGAGTGGTTTAGCATATATCCAGCTCCAAATAGCTTTTACACGTCAATGACCAACTATGTCTCTTTGAGGAATTCATTAACTGTTTTCACACACAAATGTCAGATTATAGAATAGAGTTGGCAATGAGGAATGTAAAGGCTTTTCAAGGGAAAAGCTGAAATTGCAGCGTATGTTTGTGCAAATATTCCCCCCATGAGGCTACAGCATAATCGGCTTTTATCATCCAATATTTGAATTCGATGTATTTTTACACAGAAACTCATCAAATAAAAGCACAAAGAAAAATACTAATGGTTCATGGAACTGCAGCGTGCAGCAGTTTGGACTGTGGAACTATAAGTACTTTAAATGATTGCTGAGCAGTCCGTCCCAACATCAGACACACACACACTCTCTGGGTAACTTGTAAGAAAATAATAGATACATTTTCTTTTTTTATTATTATGACTTTTTTTTAAATTCATTTTTGCCTAATACCTTTTTACTCTCCCATTAGAGGCCACCCAAATCCACTGGCCTGTTTGTTATTAAGCACATCTAATGATGCAGCCTGCCTTTGTTGATTCCATCACAGGCAGAAAGCCGTCCAGCGCGTCCTGCTTTAACATTTCTGGGTCGTAGTGCAATCACGATAACTTGTTCGGATTACGGATGTGGGCCTCTCTCTTGAGTGGAGGCAGTCTCAGACTTGGGCCAGGTCTTGGAGAAGACTGCGATGTGTCAAGCTTCAGCATCCAGAAGTCACACAGGATAATTGTTTAATTTTGTAAATCTGGATTAAACATGCCCAATCCCATTGTACTGTGGATTTTGTGCAATGCTGGGAATAGGGAATGGAAAGGGACAGATGGGACTGGCACATGGTCCCTGTTGACCTCCTCCTTCCCTTCCTCCCCCCTCCTCTTCGTCATTTCTCTTCCCCTCCCTCCTCCCCTCACACACTCGCTGCCTAATCTGACTGGGGGGAGGGAGGGCACCGGGCATTCGCCACCACCTCTCTCTATTTTCTGGCAGCATTCAACTCGGCAGCAGAGCCAAAGCACGCAGGATATGGGCGAAAAAACAACTGATTCCTCTGTGAGGGTGGACTGAGAGCAACACAGCTCTCATGCTGAGGGTCTCATCTGCAGAGAGCCCAGTTGGACTAGATTTACCGCTAATCCAGCATAAGAGAGTGCACAGAAACAAGCTGCTGGACTTTGCATCTTTCCTTTTTTTTTTTCTCATTTCGCTGAAAAGCCTGTTAGATGTTGCGTTCTGGCCTCTTTGAGGATGTGAGGATGCCATCTTTGTAGGCACTTGGAAAAAGAAGCCGCTTGCGCCGGACGTTCATGGCCAAATGTAGAGTGGTGGTGGCTGAGGAAAAGCAGTTCACAGGCACGATGTCGGCCACTCAGGGGATGAACCGCAGCGGGGTCTACAACTACTTCCTCAACATGGTGGCCTATCAGGTGAGAGTTGGTGAGCAGCAGCATAGGTGGCAGTTACTACAGCTGGAGTCCGATGGTTTGAGGGTTTTTCAGTGTCAGTTTAGTTTTTAATGCATAAAACAAAAAGAATCTACTCATCAGATGATTCTGTATACTTGCTGAATTGCTTTCATTCAACCAGTTAGATACAGTGTAGCTAAAAGAATACTATGAAATATTTCCAGTTAAGATTTTTATATAGCTGTAAAAGCAACATTTGTTTTTACTAAAAAGTAGAAGTACAATAATGTAGAAATAGTCAGTTTCAGGAAGTGGAAACATTATTAATGTTGTGTTAATGTGTAAGGAGAATTTTAATGTTGTTGCTGGTCCCAGGGCAGCATAGGACATATTGTACAGATGCCATAGAAATGTGTAAATATTAATCTGTCAAAGAATAGATGTACATGAGTAAACTACAAGCATTTAAAAAAAAAATATAGGCAAACTGACTTGTTGGCATGCTTGCATCCTATTACAGCACCACAGTGCACTCTTTCACAAACATTTGTTAAGGCAGACTGCATGGCTAGATGCTTGATTTTATTCACCAGTGACAATGGGACTCTCATTGTAGTGTTAAGATGTAGCCCAAGATTTTTGTTGGTCTAGATTTGTGCATCTACAAGCACCCAAGAGACAAAGCCATATGGCAGCTTTATGGTCAAAATCTGTGACTTTTTTAGGATGTGAAACACATGCACTTGCAGCAGCTCTGAGCAAATCCACAAACTACTCAGCAGTATAGAATTAAGAGAGTAGTTTTTTCTTCAGCAGCAGCGACATTGTCTTCGGTTTAGTAATGTATAAAATGTTACTCTGAAACTGAACATTCTGCATAATTTGTGTGCATATGTGCAGAATGAGGTTTTGGCATTACCTTACTGAAATAAGCAAGGCCTTTGCTGAAAAAAACCCCATCACATTAATAGCAGGTTATGTTAGCTTATGGGGCTTTCATGAATATGCATTTATCAATGTTATATGGACTTGTGCACCCAAACCATCATGGATGCGTCAGTTTTTAAACTGTGCGCTGGAAATAACCTGGAAGGTCCCGCTCCTCTTAAGCTCAGAGAACAAAGCATGCTTGATTTTCTGATTTTCAGATCACTTTCCTACTTTTCTAGAGTTCATAAATTACCTTTAGCCCAGAATCCAGCAGTATTTCTTGATCTTTTTTATATGTTGGGGTTTTTTTTCTTGTTTTTTTCTTGTTTTTTTTCTTGCAGGTGTGGTAGAACTTTAACCTGGATTTGTACAACAATGAACTGTGTTCATGACAGTGCTCCTGAACCTGTGCAGCAATAATACTGACAGGAAAAGAGTTAATATTGCTCTTATCATAAGCTATATTTCAGTGAGTCCCACTAAATTCCAGTTGTGGTACCAGCTCCCAGTTTGTGTTCAGGAGACAGAGACCCTCTCTGCTTTTGAGATTAGGCTTTCCCTTTTTGATAAAGCGCATAGTGAAGGATGGGTCAAGTGACCCTGAACCATTCGCTAGCTTTGCTGCTATGTCTTGGGCTGCAGGGAAATTTCCCATGGTTCAGTGAGTATTTGAAAAGGGAGTTCTTCCTCCCCACTGTCACCAAGAATTTGCTCATAGGGGATTGTCTTATCATTGGGGTTCTTTCTTTTCTGTAGAATATAAAGTCCTGTCAGATGCATGTTGTACAATTGGAGCTATATAAACAAAAATGAATTCAATTGCAATTTGTCTCTTTTTAATGCACTACTGCATGGAGGCTTAAAGATCAGACACTCAGCATTAGTTTTCAAACTTGCCTTTTGTACACATGGGTTTCTCTGGATTCTATAAAACCTTAATATTCTGCACAGTGATTCATATAGTTCTTTACTTTATCACACTGAGAAATGTTCTTCTGTTGTTGAACGATTTGCCTTTTCACAAAGGAGTGACACCCTTCCCACCACCATATTGCTCTTCCATTAAGGTGAAACCTTTAAGCCTTAATGGATGAAAATAAAATGCAAAGGACAGTGTATTTATGGTAAGAAATATACATAAATTAAAATACATGAAGTTGAAAGTGGTCTTTTTGCAATACAAAATGAAAGGCAAATCTGGATCAGTGGACCAGTGGATAAGGATTAGCTCTTAGATTAGCTTTCTGAATGCTTGGAAAGATGCAGAAGAGATCATAATCATGTAGAAGTAACACGTGGAGTGACTCCTGTGTTTCTGAAAAATATTCTTACATTTCTGATTTGACAGGCCAATCTGGTTCATTTTTGCAAACTTCCATGAATACTTGAACGAAGGTTCTAGCACCAGGGGCAAGCAAAAAAATAAAGGCTCCTCTTCCCATTGCATACTCCTCCACGTTTAGTCTTAACTTTGTACCTAACAGTCTGCGACTGACCTGAATATACTGTGTGACCCACTGTTTTATTTTGCTGTTTTTAAATGAAAGTGATTATTCATGTTTTTGCTGGATTTAATCTCCATGGCCTACCGCAACAACTTTACTCTGTGACCAGTAATCCTGCATTATGAACCTTAAACTAGGCCACAGGGCAGACACCTAGCTGTCTGTAAGGTGGCTCAATTTGTAAACCTTTTTCATAAATTATAAAAAGTTTCCCTTTTGCTTACGTGTAGTTTTTTTGTTTTGTTTTGTTTTTTGAAATTACATCAAAAACAACCACACTTTTCATGCACTGTAACTGCACTTCTTTATTATGAATAGTGACTGGTTTGTTCAGAATGCAATAAAAGGAGAATTTAAATTTTTTCAACTTCATCTCATGCATTTATCGTTTCTCATGCTCTGCATGGTGAGAGGTGGCTTTTAGGTGTTCAGTTCACAAAGTAGTTTATTTTCTAATTATCGAGTGACTTGGCATTATTACAGTATCTCCATGCTTTTCTTTGGGCAGTCAGACAATCAGTGAGAGTGCAGATAAAAGCAGTTTTATTAACAAATCTACAATTTGACTAATAGATGAGCCAAATAAACAATAAGCATATAAATGTGTATAATATGTAAGAAAGTAAACAGAGGATCAGAATGGGGAAAAAAGGTGGTTTAAGTGACTGTGAATGTGGTTGTTGGTGTCTGATGGGCTGGTCTATTACAGAAGCTGCTGATCTACTGGCATTTTCCCACATAACCGTCTCTAGGAGGTCGGTCTGAAAAAGAAAAAGTGAGTGACAGTTCTCTGAGTGAAAGTGCCTTGCTGGTGTCAGAGGTCAGAGGAAAATGGTCAGCTTTGAGCTGATATGAAGACAGCAGTAACTCAAATAACCACTTGTTACAACCAAGGCATGTAGAAGAACATCCTTGAATGTATGATGTTAAACCTTGAAGCAAATGGGCTGTAGCAGACTTCTGCAAAAGAAGACTGGAAAAATGCTACCTGGTCTGATAACCTGAATTTCTGCTGTAACATTCAGATGTTAGGGTCAGAAACAACATGAAAGCATAGATCCATGCTGTCTTGCATGGATAGGGGATATTTTCTTGACACCCTTTGGGTCCATTAGTACCAGCATTGTTAAAACACCACGGCCTACCTGAGTAGTGTTGCTGACCATGCCCATCCCTTTATTACCACAGTGTACCCATTCTGTAGTTCAGGAGGTGCTACAGGAGTAGAGCAGGTCATCTACTAATCGGAAGGTTGGTGGTTCAATCACTGGCTGCTCTAGTCTGCATGCAAAATATCCCTGGGCGAGATACTAATCTCAGGTTGCTCTCTGATTCATCCATCGGAGTGTGAAGGTTAGATAGAAAGGACAAAGGAAAGATAGAAAAGCACAGAAAAAAGTGCTTGTGTATGGGTGAATGAGGCAAGTTGTATAAAGTACTTTGAATGCTCAGGTAGAGTAGAAGAGCTCCATACACAAACCAGTCCATTTACCATTCTCTGATGGCTGCTTAGAGCAGGATAACACACCATGTCACAAAAATCAAACTATTTCTTGAACATAACAATGAGCTCACTGTACTCAAATGGGCTCCACAGTCACCAGATTTAAACCCAATAAAGCACCTTTTTGATGTGGTGGAATGGGAGATTCAAGTCATGGGTGTGAATCCCACAAATCTGCAGCGAACACTGCAAACACAGCAAACACACACACACACACACACACACACACACACACACACACACACACACACACACACACATATATATATATATATATGTGTGTGTGTGTGTGTGTGTTATAATATATATATTGAAATATAGACCAAAATCTATATTAGAATTATAGAATTCTAATAAAGTACATATTTCTTCTTCAAAATTTAAAGTAATATATAAAAATAGAGAAAAACAGAAAAGGTTGCACCAACAAACAGAAACTGTTCCCTGCAAAAATGACCAGAGCAACATTACTGACTGATTGGTTTGGCCCACTGCAGCCATATGAGCAGTCAGTGCATAATGGAAACATATTCTTCAGCTAGGTGGTATATCAGGAGAACCATGGATGGCAATGTAATTTGGGCAAATGCTCCATTTAATCATGTTTCACCAAATCATTTTTCAGCTACTGTACAAGATTAAAGATCTATTTTTATTCCGTCTTCCCCTCAATGAGAAGATGTTGGATAATCTTCTCTGCATTATCTATCAGATTAAGACTTGCACGTGATGCGTGATAATACATCTGGATATACTCCACCAGTATTTATTGCATGTGTTCATAAATCATATAGTGCAGTGCCCAGTCCCAGATATTGAAAATATGCACACAGTTTACAAAGCAAAGCAGAGAACTATAATCACATTTACAATATGAAACATTTTTTACTACAAAACTCTGTGACCCTTTTAACCAGACAGACCTCCAGACTGCAGACTGAGAGACTGCTGAAGCACATAAGCAGATGAGCATGCAGGTTTTTCCTCTAGATTTAGTTCAGGATCAGTGGACATGGGCTTACATTCAGTCATCCACAGCTCTGATTTATTAGAATCAGAACCAGACAGATGCCAATGGACTCATTAATCTGCCATCAGTTCCAACAGTTGCCAAACATTGGCAGTGTGAGACTGAGACTTTTAAATGTCTTCAGACAGCTTTGCCTTTAATACTTGGACTGTGCAGATGCAGTGTTCAAGATTTTCAAACCTCCAGGTCCCTGTACCAGCAGGACACATTGTAGGAATGTGTCCTGTAAAGGTCTGGTTCGAGTAAATCGTACTTTATGGTACCACATGGTAAGTAGAATAGCATCTCTGGAGTTCCTATTCAAACTGAAGTTCCAGAAAGCTGAGACAGACTGAAAGTCCGTCTCATCCATGCATTGATAGTAAACTAGGAACACAGAACTCATTTTAGTAGAAAACTTTACTTAACCATACAGCAAGATTCAACACTGCAGTCCCCACTACAAAAGGTTTTAAACTTTCAATGAGTAGTAAACCCAGAGCAGTTTAAAACTAGTCTAAATACCTGTAAGGCAATTTAGATCTTAAGGATCAAGTGCTTTCCTGCTGTTGAAAGGTACCTTCATTCATGACAGCTCATAGTACTGAGACATTAAAATATATTATGTTAATTATTTTCATTTTTCACCACTCTGGACTAAATATCAGCGCACATAATTTGTACTTTGCTGTCTGACCTCATGCACCACCCATGACTGTCAGGTGCTCTTTTGACTCAAGAGATGCTGTGTGCCAAAAAGGACCACATGCCAAAGATCTAATTTTTCTGAATTTATTTTCACTAGTTGCAGCATGCAATGTAGTTTTCACTTACATATTACACGTTTACAGATCACGTGAATTGGGACTTTAGTAAAACACTGCACAATTCTTATCTTCTTAGCTGTCGCTTGGTTATCTTTATGTGTGACAGGTGTAACAGCAAACAGAAATATTTAAGTGGACTGTGTGCTGTTTGAATGCTGAGCTGCCTCGCTCTTCTCCTCCTCAGATATGCTGCTGCTGTGGGCCGGCTCCCTGCTCGCTCTGCTGTGCCTTCTGTCCTCCGGTCAAATCCTCCACCAGCACGCGGGTCATGTACACTCTCTTTCACATAATGAGTTGTGCAGTCTCTTGCCTCATGCTGTCCCGCACAGTCTCCGAGCTCGTCAGGGAAAATGTGAGTGTTTGCTCAGTTGTTCAATATGTTAACAGTACACTTTATTCATTTTTTAGGTTTTTTGTTTTCATTTTTGCTTTTCTTTCTATGTTCAAAATGGCCACTTAGTTCTGGCAACTTCCAAGAAACTTGATAACAATTAATCAGTGAAATCAGACAAAATGTCAATTAAATAGTTCTAACAGCAACTATTTTGACTTCATACACAAACTCCACAGTCATGAGTATTTCAGCAAGCCTGAATTCAAACCCCAATGAACTTAAGAAAAGAAGGAGTTCGAAAAAACAATGTGAGAAACATTAAATAAAATCATTCAGAAAAATAACTACTTAAAGTTATTCCTGCTAAAGGTAGTTCTGCAAGCTACTAAATAACTGCTGCAGGTAGTAGTTCAAAGCAAAATGAGTGAAGAAGAAAAAGAATAAATAAGGCAAATTATTTCTCTTATAATCAAGAGCTGTGTGAATTTAAGGAACAGATGTGTTGTGTAGATTAAAATACATTGAATGGTCAGTAAGTCTGGATAAGTGCTGTGTAAGCACCCTTCTTTTTCTATCATTGATGTCATCATCAAACAAAAAGAAAGAAAAAAATCAAAAATAATGAATTATGCATACAATGTCTAGCAGTCTATACGTCATACTTCTGTGCTCACCCAGGCACGCAGAAACAGTGGTAAATTAATATGACGTGTCACTTCAGGTGCCTTTCTTCAATATGGTGTGTGACCAGGCGCATGGTGGGGGCCACTGTGAGATGCTGGTGGGCTACTCTGCAGTCTATCGAGTCTGCTTCGGCACTTCCTCCTTCTACCTGATGATGGCAATGTTCCTCATTGACGTGAAGTCCAGTCAGGACTTCAGAGCACTCATACACAATGGGTCAGTCTCAAGTGTTATACCTGAACATGAGCCTTTTTCCACATTTCAGCACCAACACATTACAATGAGTGACAAGAAGTTACACATACAGGCTGTTAGAGGTTATTAATGTAATTCACCAAACAATCAATCAATCAATCAGTGTAATGCAGGTATGATAAAATGTTAACAGCAGTTGAAGGGCTGATTGTTGCTTCTAGCTATTTGTAGGAGTCTTTCCAATCAGGACCTAAAAGTGAAATACAATCCATATAACCCTAATTCCAAAAGTGTAAAATATAAATAACAACAGAATGCAATGCTTTGCATATCTCATAAAGCTAAATTTTATTCACAGTAGAACATAGAACATAGAAAACATATCGAATGTTTAAACTGAGGCATTTTACTATTTCATGAAAAATGTCAGCTTATTTAAATTTGATGGCAGCAACATAACTCAAAAAAGCTGACAGTGACAATGAAAGGCTGGAAAAGTAGGTGGTCTTAAAAAGAAACAATGGGAGGAACATCTTGTAACTAATTAGATTAATTGTCAACAGCTTAACAAAATTATTTGGTTAGAAAAAGTATATCTTAAAGAGGCAGAGTTTTTCAAAAATAAAGATGGGGAAGAGGTTCACCAATCTAGACTTTGTGTACAAATATTAATAAACCATAATCAAGAATATTTAAGACCATGGCCTGTACAAATGTTTTCCTAACTGCTACATTTGGACAGGCTCAATATCAACAATAAAGACCTAGTCTGACCTTCAGCATTTGGGTTTTCAGCGCTCTACATGCATTTTAACGGAAAGTCCTTCAGCCTGATACCCAAATATTTGTAGGTTCAATTAAGTCTACTCAAAGGGTTTGAATACAAATATGTGAGTTTGACTTCTGGGAAACATTTATTATCAATTTCTTAGCTGAGATCTAGGTTTGACTTCTGGGAAACCACATGAATTTGGCAGTCTGGAGCTCCACAATAAAAAGAGCCAAGTCATCTGCACAAGGGTGCATATTAGCTGTAAACATATTCTTCTCAACATAATTAATAAAAACTGAAAATAAAACAGGGCCTAAAATTGAACCTTGAAGAACTCCTTTTGAGATCTCCAGGAAACCTGACTTATGTCTATCTGTAAAACAATAACAATATCATTTCGTTTGTCTTAGAGCAGGTGATGGCCAACAAAATCAAATGCTTAACCGATCGGAATTGGGATATGAATTGTTTGTTAATCAAATGATTAACAAAGAGAACAATAGTGTTTCCTGTCGAAGTGATCAAGAATGCAGTTTTTTACTAGCAAAGCTGCTGTGTTTATACTATGAGGCAGTGTAAGGCCAAAATGAGTTTATTTCAGACTCTAGAATTTTGGCAAGAGGAGAAAGTTTGGATATCAGGTGATAATTGTTTAATTCTGAAAGGTCCCTGCCATTTAATAAGTGGAGAACATAGGTTGCTTTCTAGATTTCAGGGATGATATTAATCTGGAGGAACCTGACCAGTTGTCAGAAACCATAAAGTTATTTCACACTTTATGGTTTACTACATGATTGTGTGGATGCTGTAAGGCATCCACACTATTGATTTCCTCTTTTTCTTCAAGTTGCTTTCCGTACGTTTTTTGGCACGTTTTTGGCCACAGTTTTTGTGCTATTTTCACCATTCAAATTGTAAAATATTCTGCTGTTTCTGCTAATGCCGGCTATATCTTTTGGTAACTTCCTTTTCTTTATCTGCTTGGGTTTTTTTTTTCTTACTTTTCTAAACTTTCTGCCAATTTTTCACAGTTGCACAACAAGTAGTTCTGAGGGAACTTCAGCTATTTTCAGTTGACCACTTTGCTTTTCCAACATTTCTGCTAAGTTATAGCATTTCTGCTATGTTGTAGTGTTTCTGCCAAGTTATTACATTTCTACTAAATTATAGTATTTCTGCTATGTTATGGTATTTCTGCTAAATTATAATATTTCTGCTACTATGTTACATTTCTACTAAGTTATGCTATTATATATTAAGTTACACTTTTAAACTATTTCTGCAACATTATTATGTTTCTGCTAAATTATAATATTTCTGCAACATTGTGCTATATTATACTATTTGTGTCACGTTATTATGCTTTTTCTAAGTTATTGCATCTCTGCTAAGTTATTACATTGTTGCAAAGTTGTTATGCTTTTACAAAATTCTTTCAACTTCAACAATGTTT
>VVHJ01045875.1:8537-22098 GCA_015107715.1 Tylochromis polylepis
AGACAAAGACAACTATTCACACCTATGGGCAATTTAGTGTTACCAATTAACCTATCCCCACTAACGGCATGTCTTTGGATTGTGGGAGGAAGCCAGAGTACCCATGCAAACATGGGGAGAACATGCAAACTCCACACAGAAAGACCCTGGCCTGATGGTGGAATTGAACTCAGGACCTTCTTGCTGTGAGGCAACAGTGCTAACCACCTTGCCACCATGCTGCCCTATATTTTAGGCAACATAAGTCTAAAAATATAACAGGGAATAGTGACTGTATTCTGCTGGTCAACAGTATGCATATAGTACATTAATGCAATTCAGTAGGTTGAAGGTTTGTTAACATTGGGTGAGATAAGCTTTGATTTAGTTGACTTAATACTGGGGCTTTAGTTCTTATGGATTTGGGTTTTACAGTTTTTCTCCTTGCTTGTTTCTTAGTATTTGCACTTTCCCACTGTCTACTATATTTCTACATTCATTTAATATATACCACTGCATTACTGATGACATAAATTCTTAGCCAAAGAAAACAAACCAGCTAAGATGTAATGGATCATCTTTTGGTTTATATTTATGTATAAACATATGTACACTTAGTGAGACTTTTTTTTTTTTTTTTTTACTGAGGATACAAGCATGCAGAAGAGGCCTAGCTCTAAGATGTGCTGTTTTTAAGACTTGGTTTTTTTAATTATTATTATCTATCAGTCACATACTTGCACTATATCGGGTCAAGGTTTTAAAGTAACATGAGCCATTTTCTCTGACACACACACACATTCAGTGCTTGCGGTTGACAATTTTCAGAAAAAAATATTTTTCTTTGTTAAGCCCCTTCACACTAATTCAAGCATAAAAAAGGCACCTAACACAAGTGATACACCACTCCTACTACATATAAAAGACAGCCTAGCACAAACAAACAAACACATACACAAATAATTAAATAGTATCTTTAGGCTCATTGCTACTAGCAATTAAATGTAGAAAAAAAATGCCAAGATGAGCTTTGAATGTCTTTCAAGAAACGTAGAGACTACTTAAAGAAATTACAAGAGCATTTGCTTAAGAGAGTTCAGGGTATGTTGAAAAATAAAAGTAGTCATACCAAAAATGGACTTTCAATCCTGATAGAATTGTACAGACTCTTTTTTTTGCCTTGTCTTTTTGCCTGTATTTCTATATATGTTTCGATAAATCACTGCATTTAGCAACATATGATTCCTAGCAACATATAAAAAAAATGAGGTATAGCTCTGTCTTTTGCACAGCACTGTATATATGTGTGTTTGCATGTGTATATACGTTATAACTCACTTTGTTAATGTACAATGCTGGGTAACTGCTGGGTTATAGGTCGACCCTCACACCAACCAGGGTTGGAACCCCAGGAGAAAACTAGATTCTATATCCATGCAAATCGGTAGAATGAAAATCAAATTGGGACAGATGACATCTAGTAAAACCACTGCGGCATGGCAGTACTTTATTCTTCAAAGTGACCTTGCCACTGCCATGTAACCACCCTGGAGCAATGCGTAATCACATTCAGTAAAGCGATATAGAAATTAACCTGCAAGGCAAAGAATGTTGCTGGTGCTAGGACTGCCAACATTGTTTAAACTCTGAGTGTTTGTGTAATTTTACACTTTATGATTGCTTATATGCTTAATCAATTAGAAAGTTAGCTTCTCAGAATATCCTTACAGAAGACCCTGTCCCTAGTTTGCCAATGTTCTTTTTTACTCATTCACAATGAAATGATGAAAGTTGTATCCCCATTCTTTTTTTTTTTACTGTTCCCATTTGAACCATATCAGCTTGTCTCCAAACACCATTGCTTTTAATCTTGTCTATGCTCCTTTTTGCTGTTCAAAGCAGGAGTCTAAGATGTAACATACTAAATTAAAAGAAGTAATGCATTTCCAATCGAGACAGACAGACAATAAGACTGGCAGTCCCTCTCTTATCACCATCTGAGGCAAAGTGGGTTGCCAGGTTGAGATGAGGTCACACATGGTCTATAGCCCAGCGACAGGTCCCTGGCTCTGCCTCATGCCTCTGACTGTGGGACATACAAACACACACACACATACTTGCAGGAACTGGCAGCTTAGAGGAATGCTCTCATTCAACACAGGGGCAACGGAAGTCTGTCAGAATGAAACTATCCCACAGAGCCATGTGTTAATGTAACCACCAACGAGTTGGCATTATTGGGGTTTCCAGTTCAGTCTCCAGCAAACAGATATGTGCAAACACATATATGCACACACACAGATATATAACCAGTTTAAAAGATTGGCTGACACAATAGCTATTTAGTTAAAAGAATTAAACTCATAGACAAATGAGATATCATACAGGTTTGAATTTGTTGATACATACTCCTGTGTCAAATATTTATTCACTTCTCTTCACTACCCATAAATCTTTATGAGAATGAGCAGCAGGCCGGACAGAGATGCACTGATTGACAAAACCACATCGTGGTCCTTACATGAGCGTTTATGTGTGCATGGCGGGCATATTTACAACTGTTAACAAACAGCCTTAGGGGAGAGAGGAAGCACCAGATAGAGTCAAAAGAGTGGGAGGCAGTGGAGAAATAAACTTTATGGAAATGGTGGACCAACGGAGACCCCCGACTACAAGCTGCATAATGCAACAAAAGAAGAGGATGATGTTTGTGCCAGAGTACTTTCTAATATTCATACGTTACATTTTCCAACTTAATTGGAATCTGTCAGGGTGTATTGGCCGTGAGTGGCATCACAGTGGCAGCTGGGCTGTTTCCCTGCGGCTGATGAGATGCAATAAAAAGAGAGAGAGAGAGAGGGAGAGAGAGAGAAAGAAAGAGGGAAGTGGATTGCTGAGCGCTGAATGAAATGCAATTCAGAGTCAATGGGAGTCAAAAACGTATTACTGCAAGAATGGCTTGAGTAAACCTGTAAAGGGAAGATTGTTTAAGACAAATACGTCTGCCCATTCAGACCTTTCAATTCTTCCCCAGGGGTTTGTCTCACTGTTTGTTATATAGTTATGTGTTAAAGAAGTTTTTTTCACAGGACTTTTCACAGGACTTTATCAGTCTCTCACACCACTCAACTTTGGAACTTCAGGTCAGGGGTTCGACTCCCAACCAGGGCGTGTGTATCCAGTAAGTGCCCCCATGCTACCCAAGCCTACCTCAGAACATGAGAGATACATAACAGAAGCCATACCAGCTTGGACGTTGCCCGGATTAACAAGGTCCGCATCAGGTATTGAGGAACCAGGACACACTGATGAGAAGTGGGCTACTGGAACAAGAAGGCATACGTTGACAAGCAATGAGAGTAGGGTGCTGTTGGAATTTTACTACCCAAGTAACCTCAGCAGAAGGCATTACATGAAGGGGATGTGGGACCTATGGAAGCTTCAATACCCAACATCTAGACTAATGGCAAAATAACTTGTAGCATAGTATACAGGAACATCTATGCCAAATATGGCCTGGCAGCCCTTAGGTCAAAATGGGATACGACCCAAGGGTGGTTGAGAATGGCCAAGCTAAGATCCTGTGGGACTTTCAGATACAGGCAGACAAACTGGTGATGGCTAACCATAGGGGTGGCTGTAGCTCAGGAGGTAGAGCAGGACATCTATTAATTGGAGGGCTGGTGATTTGATCCTTGGCTGCTCCAGTATGCATGCTAAATACCCAAATATGAGGCAAGTTGTATAAAGTGCTTTGAGTACTCAGAGTAGAAAAGTGCTATATAAGAACCAATCCATTTACCATTTAACCAAACAGACACAGTAGTGGAAGAGCAGAGGAAGAAGGCCATAGTGATTGTTGTAGCTTTACCAAGTGATAGCAACATCAAGAAGAAGGAATATGAAAAGCTTGAGAAATACCAAGTGCTGAGAAAAAATCTAGACAAGATGTAGTGGGTGAAGGCAACAATGGTTCCCATAGTAACTGGAGCACTCAGGGCAGTGACCCCCAAACTGGACAAGGGGCACCAGAAGATCCCAGGGCTGACATCCGAGATATCAGTCCAGAAGAACGCAGTTTTAGGGACAGCAAAGATACTTTCAAACTACAACTATATTATGACAGGCATCAATTCCATGATGAATTTGTCCTTGCATGATCCTTACATATATATTATTAGGTTAGGTTCTTTTCCTTTCATTTTTTTTTTAATTATAAGCAAGATTTTTAGTATTAATAAATAATGAAAAAAAATCAAACATCTTTGAGCTATTTGACAGAACCCAAATGACCACTGACAGGTGAAAATGAGATAACAGCTATATGAAAATAGAATCACACATACAACATCCCCATACACATTTGCATATGGTCACATCCACACAAAAACTAGTTACACTCATACACACACAAACACACCAGGCATATTGCTGGGAACATCTGGAGCTGAAGTCGAGTGGAAGTCAAACCCCAAACCTGGCGGTAAACCAAAGCAGAAGGCCACAGATCTAGGCAATCACAATGACTTTGAAAAAGAATCACAGCCCCTTGCCACCAGCACTATGGGTAGCTGGAAGGCAAGATCAGAGTCAAACAAATGGCGAGTGAAACTAATTAAGAATTTTAACTCTGATGGCATGCGAAGCAGTACATTCAGAAGCAGTGTGCCGGTTTTGCTTTTATTTTGTACCTCTAACATATTCTATGAGACCTGTAACGGATATCAGAGACTGGCTACACTTTTCAGTTACATCAGTACCTCTTTAATACAATGACAACTATCTTAATTTAAAAAAAAGTAGTCTGCATTTGATTGCATAATATACATATTTTTCCATCTTTCTGCTCTGTATACAGACTGAAAAAAATGTGTGATAGAGAACGCTTTCCTTTCCTTGAGCAGAAAATGCATTAGCAACACTAAACCATGATTTTAGTAAATGTCATAAAGTAGAGGGCAAAAAAGGGCTTGCAATGGCCCGAGCTACATGGTAATTATTCATCTTCCCATACAACTCATGTCCTCCCTCTCCTTTCCTCTTCTGTCACTCACAAAGTTAAAATATGCAAAAGAGCATAAATGACATTAAAAGAAACTGCAGTAGACAAAAATAAGGTACGTTGTATATGAGCTAGGATGAAATCTAACAATTGATTATGTTTGTGTGTGTGAAAAAAAAAGATAAGCGAAGATAAAGTACAGATGTTTCAGTAAGGTTCAGTTAAAAGCCTTATAATTTAAAATGTCTCACTAGGTGAGACCCGTAAAGATGTGACTGCACTGTCAGCTCTTTCTGGTTGACATTTAATAGAAATTTCCCTCCCACAAGAATTAATGTTGCACATGAAGTAAAAACTGGAGAACACACAAACAGCCTCACACACAAACAACCACGACTAAATTCTCTCATAAAACACCTCCGTTAGTCAAACTAATTCTGAATTTAAACTGTAGGCATATTGTCAAAAAATAAAAATAAATTAATAACCATGTCACATGGGCTTGTACATTAATTTGTGTTACTCCATCAAAATAAAAGCAAAAGGTTTAAGCATGTACAAGTATGGATTTACCATCTTGCCACAAAAATAACACTGATAGTTCAGTAACAAGCACTTTGCACAAAAAGAAAAGAAAGACAAACAACAACCACCAATGTATCTGTTCCAGACTTTGCAAGAGAGACAGAGAAGAAGAGAGAGCGAGAAGCCCCTGAGGCAAAGAAGAAATGCAGTGTCCCAATTTGACAACATAAAGTCAACTTTGAGTTGTTTCTATCTGAACCAATTGAAAATAGCACTTTGCATGATAAACAAGGAGGGGTAGCATGTATATAGCAAGAAGCGAAGATACCATGGATTAGATAGAATTGCAAGCTGTTGCTTCTCGATGGCCTCTATACAAACTGCCATCAAAAAGTTCTAGAATCCTAACAATCAAAAATCAAACACTAAATCCCACTAGCTTGATAAATAAATATATGGGCAGCTGTAGTTAGATAAAAGATTACTGCCGGACTGAGGATAGGATTTTAAATGTAGGCAAAATGTTGCCAAAATGTAGGGAAAATGACCCCTCCTGGCACTTCTAGGGTGTTGGAATCCTGGCGGTTGCAGTGTTGCCTTCAGAAGCCTTTTAGTGTGGTTGGTACTTTTGACTACACTTAGAAAAGTAGTCCCATTATGACTACTAATACCATGTGCTCTATGATTTCACCACAGACCTCAAGCTTACACAGAAAGGAATCATCAACTTCTGTTCCAAAGTGTCCCAAATTCTGTGGGTGTCGGACAAGGACCCAGCAGTTTTCCACTGATGAGTCTACAGTTTCTAAGCCTAAAGATGACCTATCACGTGAGATGAAGAGAGGAGCAAAATGAGAAGTATAATTATTGTAACTGCTTAATCCAGTTAGGAGAGAAATTTCAGCTCAACTAGCTACTTTGATTTGATAGTGTAATATTAAATTGAAATGTAAATAATAAATAACAGACATGTACATGGTACATACAAGAAACACATCAGAAGATGCTTTAGAAGTCAAAACTGATGGAACATCACAAACCCAGCGAATAAAGATGATAGCTCCAACTCGAAAAAAAAAATAATCATTAGAAACAGCAAAGCAATTTTGTTTTAAGAAGACAAAAAGCAAATAACAGAAACAGTGGTGCACCCAAAGGTAAAGCATGCCTACACAAGATTATAGAAACAACTTTGGACTGGCTGACAGAAATATGTTTATATCTCCCACGACAGCTCTTTCATGCAGTTATTTTTCTCCCATGTCAGGGGCCAGGCCTCTCAAGGTGTGTTATCATTTAGTGCAGAGAAGAAGTTTTCTGCTGGTGAATTGATTCTGTGGGTTGAAGGCTACCCGTCTCCTTAGCATCCTCCAGCTAACCCAGCCAGACCGAACCTGATGCATTTGTGCCCACATATTCTCTCTATTCTTGTCCAAAAACTGTAAGGGGTGAGCACGAAAAGCCTCCTTCGAGGGAGGAGTGTGAAACCCTCCTTGAAGGAAAAATAGGGCCTTCCATCTCTCTTTTTCCCTCTCCTCAGCTTGTGCGTTGCTCACAAAGGCAGCAGACAGGCGGGTAGAAATCAATTCCATGGAGCCACAGGATGAAAGTCGGGAAGAAAAAGAGCAGCGAAAGACAGAGAAGCTGTATGAAGATTTCACTAGGCAAAGAGTAAAAATAACCAGTGGTTTAGAGCTGGACTTCCACCTGTCTACACATAATACAGTGTAAAACTCTAGCATAGTGGGCAGCACGATACATCAACTCTTACTGTAATCCAACAACAAAAAGAACACACAACACAAAACTGCAACACATTTAGTTTTAATCGTGGTCTTTTAACAGTAATCAGTATTAGTTTTAGTATTAAGTTCAATTACAACTCTGTTTTGGCAAGAGTGGGGTTGCAGTGTAAAACAAAAAGTATTTGTTAATATGTTAAATGATATGTTTAAATGATATAGCTGCCTTTTTTTTAAAAAAAAATTAACATTTAATGTACATGTTATCGTCACTGCAAGTATGCCCATTTAGCAGAAAGAAGCTTTTGTTGTTGCAATATGCGCAAAATGTGGTTTGAAATCATTTTGACAACAGGAAAGCTTACCCTGAAAGAGACAAAAGGATTTTTTTGTTTAAAAAAAAACAACAAAAAAACAAACTGTGTATATGTTCTAAATTTATGGTGATGTACCAGTTACTCATTCCATGTGTTCCAGTTTACTGACAAACCATCATGGATGCTAATTTTTTGAACTCTGCACTCAAAACAGGTCTGATGGTCCATCACTTTGTCTGTAAGATACATAGTTTCGAAATAGAATTTAAAATTTGGATTCATTCGACCCACAGATAGGGTTCCACTTTGCATAATTCATTGTAAGTGAGCTCTGAGCTTCAATTGAGCCACAATAAAGCTCTAACTAAAATAAACTATGCTGATTGATAACTGGTTTCAGAAATGTTTTCTGTTCTGTGCATAAAGGCATCTCTGTCAAGATTCTCTGGATATTTTAATTATATTATATACAGCTAATAATATAATCCCCAGTGCTTTGTAGTTTTTGGTAGAATGCTATTCTGTTAAACTATTTTCCCAGACAGTCTTTAAGAGAGTGGCACACCCCTATCGCCTTTACTTGTGAAATACTTAGTCCCCAGAGATGCTGTTTTTACATCCAGCAGGGCTTGTTGCCAATTAACCAAATTAGTTGTGAGTTGCTATTTGTTTGCTTTTAGCTTCACAACTTGGAAATGTTCACATGACACTTCTCGGCAAACATTTCATCGCTGAATAACCATTTGCTGATTGGCTTTTCTCAACATCTCATCTTGTTTGTCACTTTCATTTGGGAACCAGTTTTCAATGTTAGAAATTTAGTTTTCCTTTGTGAGGATTTCTAACATCTTAGACTTTTAGCAAGAGAATGATTTTTGTTTAAGAATTGTTTTCTATTATGTTTTTAATCAAATGAATTAACGAATGAATAAAACATCCTCTAATGAAAGAAGAGAATTATGATCAGTTATGATCTACTGGACCACTATCGCACGTGGAAACAGCATTAACATCTGCTTGCCTACGCTGCAGTTTTTGACACCATGTCATGACCAGTTTTGCCTGCAGACTGCGTGAGCCCAATAATAACATTGAGTTATTATTATTATTATTGGTTTAAGATCAAACTTTGACATCAGCGGTTAAATTGGGGGCTATCAAAGCTGAGCACTACGTCCTGACGTAGCACCCTGCTGGAGACCAGCTCTATCACCATTATCAGGGGACTACCAACTGACATACACCTCTTTCCCTGATTTTTTCACTGCTTAACAAACCAGCAATAAAGGGGGAAAAAGGTGCTGTAACAACACTATATTTACATATAAGTCTCTTAATTTAGGGTCTTGTATTACTAAGTTTTATGACTTTTTTTAATTAATTGAGTGATTGATTGATTGATTTTTAATTTGATTTCAAATTCAAAGTGAAGACGGTTCTTTATATAAATTTCCAAGAACAGAGAAAATATGAAAATAAAATTAAACAATGAGAATGCTCTGGCTTATACCTCGAGGCATTTAACTGGTTTAATTGTTAATTTAAGACCTTTTTGTTCTATACTGACAATGAAGGTGAAACAACTTTTAGAACAGCTTTCAGAAACTACTCTGGAAGTTAAACGAATGATTTTTACCAAAGAAAACCACTATTTCTGGATCTTCCTGACCTTACTAAACAGGGACTCATCCATGCTAGAAATTTCAATATCCCATTGTACAATGGTAAAATTTCTATCTAAGAAAAATGAACAGACAAAGAAAACTAACCTTGATCCTTTGAGAAAGATCTTTCAGACAAGAGACTGACTTCTAGAATAAGCAGTAACTAATAAAATGAGGTAGTCATTTCCATTTAACTTCTAAATATTTTACACAGTCAAAACACTCCCAATTTTAATCTATGTCTTCTCATTAATTTAGAAGTTCATGAAGGACAAGGGCAGCATGACAGGGCAGAGAATTCATTTTACATGGACCTTGGGTGCCCTGACATACAAAAAATGAATACGCATATATAGACTGCCTGTATGTGTGTGTGTGTGTGTGCCCATGCATGTATGTATGTGTGCACAAACGAGACATAGATTAAAAGTGATATGCGAATATAAAGTGATGAAACAATGAAGTCTGAATCCAAAAACTGACAAGGAACGAAGGATAAGACTACGGGAGTGTAAAGAAATACACACAAAACACACATACAGAGCATAAGGAGCTTCAAGCTGACTAGGATCCCAAACGGCCGCTTACAAGCAGACTTTTGGCGCTATCTAAAATCTGCATCACTGATCTTGGATGCGTGTGTGTTTGCACTCAGACCACAGAGTGCCAACAACTCTCAACCAGTATTAGGATTAACCTACTGATTGATCCTGGCAAAACAGATATATATGGGAAAAGGGCAATGAGAGAGGAAGAAATAAAGTGACAGTGCATCCTTAAAAAATGGGAATGTAGAACCACAATAAGAAAGAAAGCTGAGAAAAAGAAGAGGAAGATGAGTACCAGAAGTAGAGTCTGGAAAGAGATGAGAGTGAATGTGTGTAGGTGTGCATTAGTGGGAGGATACGAGAGTGGAGGGAAGGATGGAGGGAGGGAGATGAGACACACACACACTCACTACCCACTCATAAACCTATGATGGCAGATGGACCATAGCACTTTCCAGACGATGCAATTGTGTGTGTTTGAATGTGTGTGTGTGTGTGCATATACTCGTCTGAGACCATTTTAGACCCACCTTTGCTGTTCATTGACAGTAAGGACTAAAGTGTCTATAAACACAAACAATCTAAAGACAGTAATACATGAAATTGACGGTGTAAGCAAAAGCATACCTTTTTTGAGGTATTGTCTATTTCTGTTTGAGTCTTAGACCACAATAAATTGATTTGTTTATTGTGTTTTACTGTGGATTTGTTTATTGTGTTTTCAAATGAATATAAATGACTTATATGTTCACTTTGTAGCCTATATTTGATTTTTTTTTTCCTTACATGCTTGCTTTTAAGTGTCTTTATGTGTACATGGAGGTAAAGGACACTACATCCTTTACCTCCTTGTAGTATCTTGTGAACTGCAGCGGCTACCTCAATAGTTCCTTTAGCTCAGTGCTTCACATTGCAGGAAAAAGAAACAAAAAAACTTTCCCTCACATCCTATGTGGCAGATTTGAGCTGGCAAGATATCATTGGATTACAAAGCTCATTTCACCGTAAGTTCAACGCTTGACACACTACTGCCTGGATTGGTCAGGCATGCAGATGGAGATGGAGTGGCGGTTCTCTTCTACCCATCATTGTCTGTGGCATTTGCAAAGGGCACTTGCAGGAAGCCTTAGACATGACAAGCTCTAGCTCCATCTGCATCCCATGATTGCTCTGTGGGCTGAATATAATAGACGCTTTCCAAGTCACTGGAGCGACGGGACACTTAAGCGGCAGGCCGTGAAAGTTACACTCAGGTAAAAACCATTAGTGCAATAATGTTAATACTGTTTCTCTGTCGCCCACTTCCTCTCCCACTAAGGCAGGAGGCCACGTGCTGGCTAGAGCACTGGCCTTTACTGGAAAAAAAATTAACAAATATACAGTCATCCAGGCGAGATAAAACAAAGACATGCTTGAGGGTAATTGAACGAGAAGGCAGGGCACTGCAAGGCTGGGGAAAAAAGATGAAAACGCATGCAGCTGCAAGGCCAGGGAGCACATCAAAGCTTGATTAGCTGCACATAAGAAAGCAGGGCTACGTTCTTTCTGCAAGTAGTTAACCCTCACTAGGGCCCCAGAGTCTTTCACCCCCTCAGTTTGTACTGATGCAAAGAGAGAAAACTTGTGTTCTCTTTCATGGTACATGTGTCCATCTGATGTGTAGCGGGGATTGTAATGTTCCTGATGGCAAGCCCAAGTGATTTGTCAAAGATGATGGTACATCTGCAGAAGAGAGTATTAATGATGCACTGGCCACGGTTACAAGCTCCTTCCACACAGTAAAAACTCATACACATCCACACACAAACACTATGTTACACACAGTATTCTTCGTAAAAGTAACTGTACCCCTGCTCCAAGTTTTTTTTTAATATGACTGATAGCACATCCTTTTCTAGACACAAGAAAAAGTTTGCATAGATTTTCATCAACAAAAACTTATAACAATATGACACCACATTTGATGGTTCTAGGCTTTTTAGGCATTTTTGATCTTTTCACTCAACTTTGTGAACAATCAAGTAATAAATTTAAAAAAAAAAAGATTTACCTTCAGTCGAGAGAAAAGAAAATATTTTATTGCAGTCCCTTAGCAGTAACCATAGCTAGTGTATGACATAATACATACTGCTCTCAATGAATAACGAAAATAATTAGGCAATAATTGTAGTTGCAAAAAAAAGTAACTGTTTATTTGTCATAAATATCTGCATTATACAAAAAAAGGAAAAAAACAGTAAAAATCAAGACAACATCACTCCCATGAATGAATGCTAAATGACAGCCAAAGTAGACAGGACAGAAAGAACGCAAGGTAGAATGGAGTAAATATGAAATTAATATAGAATAATCATAACCTTTAAATCAAACATAATTACTATAAAATTAATAATTAAATCAAGCACAGAATCATAACAGTTCAAACCTTCAAATCCTCACAATCCCCGCCAATGTCAAAACATTCCAACAATCAGTGTTTTCACATGCAAGTGTTAAAAATCGTTTTGCTCTTTCTTTTGACATATGCATTAAAAAATGCACTGTGCAAAGGTCCTGACTCAACTCTCATTTCTTATTATTTGCCAAAGAAAACTGGAAACTGATGCAGCCTTTTATTTAAAAAATGTGGAATTGTTCATGGAAATACATCATGCAAGGCAAAAATCAACACAGCTTTTTCTCTCTTGGTAAGCTTTCTTTGAATTTCTTGAAGTAGTCTTCAGGAATAGTTCTTCAGGCTTCTTGAAAGACATTCAAAGCTCTTCTTTGGAATTTGTCTGCCTTTTATCTGTTCTCTGTCAAGATGACGAATGAATTTACTGCATTGGTAGTGTGTTTGGGATCATTGTAATGCTGAAAGCTGAAGCTGTTGCCAATCAGATGCTTTCCGGATGGTATTGCATGCTGGATCAAAATTTGACGGTCCTTTTCTGTGTTCATTATTCCATTAATTTAGATTGGTGCCTTGTGGGTGGCCAAAGGCTTTTGCACAGTACTGTACATCCCCACTTGAATTTCAGATTATTGCCACTGTTTAACTGTTCTATATAAGTATACTGGCTTTTTGTTTGAGAATCTTAGATTTAAACCTCTTTCAAACACCACAATTACATAATACAATCATGCAGCTATTTCAATTATGTAAGTTACACCCAATAATTCT
Organism: Tylochromis polylepis; assembly: GCA_015107715.1. Lineage (NCBI taxonomy): Eukaryota > Metazoa > Chordata > Actinopteri > Cichliformes > Cichlidae > Tylochromis > Tylochromis polylepis. The sequence goes on from VVHJ01045875.1 coordinate 21,478, forward strand.
CTGGTCAGGTAAAAAATCACCTGGGTAATCTGCAGTTACCAAGTGGATTTTCTCTTTCTCATTTGAAGAGCTTGATTGCGAAAGATTAAATTGCTGATGTCCACAGAAGTTTGAACTTTGGATGAAATAATAAACTATGTGTAAGAACTGATGTTTTTAAGGTTGTCATTTGTGCTTACATATATAATCATTTATATGCTTAGAGATATGTAATCATTTTTATGCTGGTAGAGTGTCTTATCCTATTAGATTTGAAGAGGAAACCGTTTAGATGTAGCTTTAAGAAACCAGACAGTTCTGTCTGTTAAAAGTGCAAAGCTTCATATTTTAAATGTTTATTTTAGACATGACCTATTGCAAATTCCTGTTTTCTTGGTAGCAAGTGCTTGTGGTTTCAGCACACCGCCTGCGCTCGCTAAGTTCACTGATAGGTCACATACATCCTGTTGTAGGTATGATACAGACTGAAGGTCTCACACACACACACACACACACACACACACACACACACACACACACACACACACACACACACACACACACACACACACACACACACACACACCTGTGCTGCCTCATCACCTTTCACTCTTCTGGTTTCAGGCTTTCTACCAGATCTTG
>VVHJ01045876.1:2269-20262 GCA_015107715.1 Tylochromis polylepis
CTTTTTCGTCTTTTCTTTTCTTAGGTGGCATTCAATATGAGCTTTTAGGGTGCGCTAGTTGTCTCACTCTTTATTAAACCCCGGAGCCAGGGCTGAAACTGGTTTTTTTTTTTTTTCCACAGCCATCTATTCACAACGAATTATGCCTCTGAACTACTGACACGCTCCCAGTTGATCTCAATACTTCCTGATAAAATGCTCAATAAGCTGCTGTTGCCAGGCAACAAATGCAATTGCGGGCCGCGCCGGTAGAGTGGAGTTTCGGCGAAACAAGTGCAAACTGAAATGTTTGGAGGTTTGTTCTTTTTCTTCTTGTTTTTTTTCTTTTTCTTTTTTTTAAAGCCATAGACCCCTTCAATGTCACAATGTTCATAAATAAAAAGACTTTGGGGCATCCCAGCAGTGGCGAGCGGTGGTGCGAGACAAACACAGCATTTTTTTTTTCTTGTAGGAGCCATGCAGCAGTGAAAACGTGTTAAAAGCAAACAACTGTCACTTCTGTCATCATGAGCCCGAGCTCGCAGCGGATGACAAATAAAATCATAACATCCAATCAGTGGTGCTGATGGGTAATCCGCGCACGTGTGTGACTGGAGGTTTTTTCTTTTTGGCGGGGTGGTGGTGGTTGGAGGCAGAGCGAGCTTGCTGTTGTTCCACAGCTGGTAATCCGCTCAACGCTGAGATAAAAGAGATCTCCCAGTGCTTCTCCACCAGTGTGCCCTGTAGTGAGATCAGGCCTTCTTTATAGCATATTTTGTTAGGACGAGCTTCAGTATTTAAATTTAAAAAAAATAAAAGATAAATAAGCCACCAGTTTTGCCTCTTCACTGAAAGTATGTTGTATTTCACTTTATCTCTTCTTGTTTGATCTCTTTATCTCTTCTCTGACACTGAAAAGGTTGCCGTCTGCAGATGAGGAACACGGATAGGTCATTTCCTGTCATTTCATCTGCAAACTGACATGGTGGTATTAATCGGAGATGTCAATCAGGAAATGAGACTGTCAAAACGGGCTCGAAGGTGTCTGGCAGCCGGCAAATAAGAAAAATGAATGAAAACAAAGAGTCCTGCGTGGCTGCCTGCTGCTGAACGATGAATGCCACCTGGACGGTGGCCATGACAAAGTTTAGACGGGAGGATGTTTCCACGCGTGGACAGAGCGTGAGCGTTGGATTTCTGGTTGGTTTTGTGCTTGGCTGGCAGTCGACTTTAGGATTTGCAGCCAAATCACAAAAACACTGGATACCTTTGGTGTCTTTTAAAGATTCTCTGGACACCGCGGCGCTTTCGCAACAGGTGCAGTCTCGGTAGCTGGTAATAACACAGTACCCACAGTCTTAAGCTGCTTTATTCTTCTGCGCCACCAAGCGTGCATGCGCTTTGATTCCTGGCTCGGAAAAGAGAGAGACACCGCTATGGTTTGAATATTTTTTTAAACCCTTTTTTTTTTTTATCTGTAATTGGCTTTACTCAGTGGGCATTTGTGCTGATTGTAAAACATCATCCATTATGAGTTCTCTCTGAATTAAGTACTTTAAGTAGGCCAGGCCCTGGTAGCATTTTCACTGAAAGAGTTTATCTTTTCATGGCTGGATGGAAAGTACAAAAAAAAAGAATAAGAAAAAAACCAGAACACTGAAACCTATTTTTTTTCCTTTTTTTTTGTCTGCAGTCCACAGCGCTTCAAAGTTTGCTCCAGCGATGATTCAGGCGGGGAACAGAATTGTTGAGAAGTCACAAATACTCCAGCGACACTGAACTGTCTGTTGCTGTTAGCGAAAGCAAATGCTAATGAGCAAATAGGAAAGAAATCTCCCATATCACAAATATGTACAAACTCTTCAATATGAAGATAGCTTTTTTTTTTTTTATTAAAAAAAGGTCCCCTTTAAACGGTTGGCTCTTGTCAGGATTCAGATGGTAGCAATTTTTCAGGAACACGCTGAAGTAGTCTCAGCGCACGCTGGATTTAACAAGCCTACTTGTGCGTCTTGTCTCTTAAAACCTTTTTTTTTTTTTTTCCAGTCTTTTGGTCCGGTTTGTGCCCCTTCGTATAAACGTCTGCTCAGCCACTTTCTTCTTCAGAGTGTTTTGTGTCCTCATGTTAAAAAAAATTTTTTTTTTCTTTAAATCAAGATGGTTTAAATGGTCTGTAGATTTCAGTGATAGGAGTCACAGTTATGTTGACATGTGGGAAAGGGGGGTTGTGATTTTAGAGCCTCGTGTTCAGTAAGTTTTGTTTTTTTCCCCACAGCTTTGCTTATTTTTGTTTTTACTCTTTGTGACAATAATACATCTACACTGAATTTCTTCCAGGAGCCACTTTCGTTTTGGAAGCTAAATGGCGTGAGAGAAGTCTGTCCTGTCACTGGAGGATGGATCTGTCTATGCAGACACACAAATGGCTAATGATGATTGTTTGAAAGCGCGTGAAGTGATTGAGATCTCCAAAAACAGCAAACTTAATTGTATGAGCTTAAAAACGGAAGTATAAGACAGCCTGCTCGCTCACAGACTGCACCCAGGTCGAGTATTTCAGACCGTGCGGCCCTACCCCCGCATGGCTACACGGATTCGGTGGGAGACTGATCATCGACTTGGTGCCTCATCAGCTGCACGCTGGTCAGGATCTTCTTCTGGTGTCCAGCTAGAGACACTCCGATCCTCTGCAGATCTCTGGGAAGACAGAGATACACATATGAGGTTTTGTCTTCATAACAACAATCAAATATAAACTGAACACTCCACGTAGTACACCAGGTAGAAAATCAGCCTGAGTTCATCCTAGGCCCTCTGCTACATGCTGACCGCACCCAACCACCTCCACCTTCCTGTCTGTGTTTACTGTCACTACCCAGAAAAGGCAACAAAAAATAAATTTTTACATGGTTATCAATAGAGCTGTTGTCTGTAGGATTGTAAACCAGGAAATCAACACTTCACTAAACATGAGCAGCGCTCCAACTGGCCAAGAAAAGGTGCCAGTGCTCATAACAGCTTGAACATGTAGTAGAGTCTGTTTGTAACTGCTGTAGAACAGTAGCTTGTGTTTAACTAAAAGGGAAGATACAGGAGAGGCCATCATTGAGTTATAAAGTGGGTATGACTAAGGTGTAGGGATCCTTGCTGGCACGATTGTCATAGCGACAACAACCACGCGCTAACAAGCTTCAATAAACCATTAGCATTCACTGAGCTAGCTCTACAAGCTCAGTTACTGCTAACAGCTAACAGCTCACCACCATTTTAACTTCGGCTTCTTTGACATTGAAATTGACCTCACTCTCTCTGGATTTGGAAAGAGATTTGAATGGCTGCAGGATCTGAATAAACATGATTTGACTGGAAAAACTTTTTATTTTTTTCAGCATTTCAGCACAAACGCCACAAAAAAAAGAAAAGCAACAAATTCACAATTCAGTTCTGTAATGCATGACGTCACCCCATTGAAAGTGAATGACAAGCAAGAGCGTCAAAACCTAAACTGCATACACAAATCCTGCCTTAGTGCAGTGCCATGATGAGCAGCTCTTATATTTTTGCTAAAAGTGGTTGTCAGTCAAGAGTTGTTGCTGCCTGCTCCAGTCTGTGCGTGGGTGCAGGGGCACACATACACAAACACGGGCACGTTTGTTGGGCTAACTTTGAAAGGACATTTATTGACGTTAATGTGTTCTCAACTCTCTTACTTCTAAGTTTAACTACCGCAACTGAGTGCCACACTATTAACACTATTAACCTAAACTGGTTTTAACCTTAAAACTAAAACCTTTAACCTAAAAAAAACAAATAAAAAAAAAAAGCTTTGAAGAGGATCTGATCTGAAAGCCAAACTGGTTTTCACAAAGATAAGTGGACAAGTCCAAACTATATTTTTGAGTAAGTTCTTATGTAAGGATGGCTTTGGTTTTCTGTAACAAATAACAGATTGTGGGTTGCATAAAGCTGCAACCCACAATCTGCCCATTCTGTGCAGCCACAGTTTGAACTGGCACTATCACACACAACATTCAGTGAGTGTATCCTTAGAGCTGTCCTCCTTTCAGTACAGTAGCTTTGTGATTGCGTGCATGTTTGGAGATATCTGTAAGTGTGTTAGCTGTTAAGAAAAAAAAAACAGCCCTGGTTTATGCACACTGAATATTCACTGCATTAGCATGTATTGTATAATAACTTTCTTTCTTAATTTGGCAAATAGGTACACTATCCATTGCAGGAACATTTGTTTAGACCGAAAATTTGAGGCACCTTGAAACCCTTCCAGTTACTATTCAACAAAACCTCATCAGAAACGTCTCAGTGGAAGAGTGCCCATCAAGAAGCCGTGCTTTAGGAAGGGAAACGGGGGGAAAAGACTAAACTACACCAAATTACACAAGAACTGGACTGAAAATCAGTGACAACAGGTCTTATGGAGTGATGAATCCAGAATTGAAATTTTTAGTTCAAATCATCACTAATATACAGAGAAAGTCAGAAGATTAGTACAAAAGTGAGTGTCTACAACCATCTGTAGAGCAAAGTGTCCTGGTTTGGGGATCCTGTCTAAACTGATGGAACTATGAATGCAGAAAAGTAGAAAATCTGATTTTTGATCCACCATGCAATACCATCTGGAAAGTGCCTGACTGGCAACAGCTTCATTTTGCAGCATGACAGTGGTCCCACACAATGGAACACTATCAGTCATGGATTGATCTCCACAGTGCCCAGATGAAGCAGTGTGGGATTATCGTGACAGAAAACAGAACAAAAGGCAGCCAACATGCAAAGAAGAGCTGTGAATGACCTTCGAGAAGCCTGGAGGACTATTCCTGAAGACTGCTTAAAGAAATTACAAGAAAGCTTACTTAAGAAAGTTCAGGCTGTTTTGAAGAGTAAACGTGGTCATAGCAAATACTGATGTTTATGCTTGTCAGAAAGTCAATATTTATAACTATGTATTGGGCTTATATGCTATAATTTTTTACTCATGTTTCAATAAGCTGCTGCGACTATTTTCCATTTTACCAGCAAAATATAAAGAAATGATGGGTGGTCCAAGACGTTTGCACGGCACTGTACATTACTGCATATTAGCTATGTAATAGCCACGTAGCATGGGCAGAAATTTAAAATCAGATTTAAGACAGCATTATTTTAGAGGCAAATGAACACCTAATTAAAAACTCCTAAAAAGTGACTTCAGGTAGGTACTCCCTCCATTTTTCTCACATTAGTGATTCATTTTGCATGAAAAGTATTTTAAAGTTCACTCACTCTTCCAACTCTGCCTTCTTCACACCGTAGCTGTGTTAAAATACACTTAATTAATCCCGTTGGTGAAATTTACTCTCTTCTTTTGACCTGTTCTAGCTATTTTAGGAGCAGTGGATAGCCACAGTGCAACCGATGGGGACGAGCTCCAGGTCTGGCGCCTTGGTCAAAGGTAAGGGCGGCAACCTCTGGTGGCCTTTTCACTGATATAAAATTAAGGACAGGCCCAGCAGATGTCTAAAAGAATTAAAGAGACACCTCTCTCACATATTTGCCATCTTTACTAGCTCATTCAGACAGGATAAAAATGATCAACCCATGAGAAAAAGAATACTGAAGGTACATTCATTGATTAAACCCAGCTACACCATGCAAAATTTCTTTCATGGAAACATTGCTTTTTATTTGTCTGTGATATAATGGCACTTGGAGCATTTTATACCATGAGGGGTGGAAGAAATAAGGATGGCAGTAAGTAAGCCAGATATAGAGAGACAGACAAGTGTTCACACAGTCAGCCAACCAGCTGCCCCACCAGTCTTCCAACAAAAAAGATGCCGACTTGGCAGGATCAGCTAAGTGTGAGACTCAGGCAAAGAGAAGCAGACAGACAAAAATAGAAGCAATTTAATGGCTAAACCTACTCAGCTGTGATTTGTGTGACGAGCGGCAAAGAGGTGAAGCCCGAGCCCAAAAAGGAGTCTCTATACTGGGTCATCTTCAATGCAGCCAGCCAGTCTTCTACTGAGCTCACCCTGCTTAGGTCTGGAGCTCCACGGTCTAACAAGGGATGATGGGAAGGACTGCAGAGAGTAGATACAAGAGAATGTGGAGTTTAAAAAAAAAGTCCATCACTGAAACAGAGGGATAAGATAGGAAGAGTGTGTTTGTGTATGTAAATGAGTTTGTATCTCTGCTCACCCAGGGGCCATGTTGTTGGTGCCGGCTTTGAGAGATGCAGGGTTGCGTATCATTTTGTCCAACATGCTGACAATATCAGGGAACTTTGGCCGGGCGTTTCTGTCTTTCTGCCAGCAGTCCAGCATCAGTTGGTGCAGCACTACTGGACAGTCCATGGGAGCTGGAAGCCTGAAGTCCTGCTCTATGGCATTTATCACCTAGGGCACAGCAGAAGAGTCAAACAGGAAAAGGATAAAACTTAGAGAGTAAGACCCAAATGACCACACAACGTTATAGAAGAAAACTGCAGCATGATGTATATTTCAGGCTCACTGATGAAAGCTTATATAATCAGTATCTTTATAATAAAGCTTTGGCAAGGTTTAATAAGAAAGATCTAGCTTATTAGATCCGTGCTATTCCTGGTATTCTATTTTCCCCCTTCCAATCTGTACCTGGTCTCTCTCTTTACATATCATTCTAATGCTTACATTCCCTCCTTTGGACCTACTATTGCACAACTTTCATCCTCCCCATCATTAACGTATGTGTCTTTTGTGTTCAGGGAGTTTTCAAAACCCATCACATGATAAGGGTCACACTCCAAAGAGTCCAGCTCTATCTCCTGCTTGTTTGGATTCTGACTAGTCCAACTGCCAAATTTTATTTTATGGCAATAAACATGTCCATTGAATTCAATTCAATTCAATTTTATTCACATAGCGCAAAATCACAACAACAGTCACCTCAAGGCACTTTATATTGTAAGGTAAAGACCCTACAATAATATAGAGAAAACAGCAACAATCAACTATAAGCAAGCAATTGATGACAGTGGGAAGGAAAAACTCCCTTTCGAAAGGAAGAAATCTCCAGCAGAACCAGGCTCAGGGGGTGACGGGAGGAAGACGGGACAAAAGTCGCACCGTGCAAGAAAAACGGATATTAATAATACCTAATGATTAAATGGAAAGTGGTGTATAAACACACAGTGAGTGAACAAAAGGTGAGTGAAGAAGAAACACTCAGCGGCCCCAATACCAATTCAGGGTCACTGATCCAGCCCTAACTATAAGCTTTATCAAAAAGGAAAGTTTTAAGCCTAATCTTAAAAGTAGAAAGGGTGTCTGTCTCCCGAATCCAAACTGGGAGCTGCCTTCACAGAAGACAAGCCTGAAAGCTGAAGGCTCTGCCTCCCATTCTACTTTTAAAAAAGTAGAATGGGAGGCAGAAGTAAGCCAGCAGTCTAAGAGCGAAGTTCTCTATTGGGGTGATATGGTAGTAGTGATCTCTAAATGAGCTCTAACTTTTTAAACTGTGAAGAAATTAGTTAAATAATGATATAACCATAAATAATGATATAGCTGCACAGACCAATTTGTTGCTTTAGTTTTACAATTGCATTTTATTGGGGATTTAACAGTACAGCAGTATCAGTCACTGGCAGTACAGACAGTAAAAAACAGAGACGTAGTTTCTGGGTCAATAAAAAGAAATCAACATGGAAGTACCTTAAACCTGCATTCTATCTAAAGGCCACCAGATGGCGATGGTTGTGGTTGCAAAAACTCTTCCGGTCCTATAGAAATCTTTGGAAAAAGGGCTTTTTGCCTTGACCTCCGTAAACACTTTTCCCACAGAATTTATGGTCTCAGTCAGTTTGGGGTTTTGGGTCACACTGAAAATATTACATCTGTTTTTTAAAATCTTGGTCATGCTATATTTTCAAAATGGCGGATTACCTATGGTATGAAACCTGCATGTTTATTGGCTAATGACTTGTCAATCATAAGCCAGTTTCACAGTCAGACCAGGCCCTCCTTGTCACCAACCAAGATGGCAATATTGCATCTAATCATTGGTACTTGACGGAACATAAAAAACGGAATTCAGAAACCAATGAGTGACACCACATTAGCTACGCCCATCTTTTATACTGTCTATGATCGCCAAGGCTAATATCAGCTGATATGCTGATATTTGACTGACATATCAGTACATATCTAGTAGCTACAATGTCCAGATGAAGGCCAAGGAATTTAACAATATATAAAAGAGTTAGCTGATTAGCCCAAATCAAAACCCAAAGACAAAAAGTATGTTGTCATAAATATGAAGTAAATGTAAGGCAAATCAGAGTGGGGAAGAAAAACTGTTCAAAAGAAATTAAATGTTGTGACATGACATCAGTAAACTGAACACAGTATGGTGCTGATTTGTGATGTGCGACATATTAAAGGGCTAAAAAGATCAGCTCCCTGAGTCGATCTCTCTCGTGGCTGTTTGTCACTTGCTTCAGGCAGACCGGCATACAGCAAGGGGTGGAATGTCTTCTGTGTTATGGCTCCTTTGTGACTTCAGCTGATAAGACAGGCGTATTTTTACAGAACAATCTTGCCTCGTTCAGCTTTATTTAAAACCACATAAAAATGAAAACTCGGATTAGTTAAGAGGATCCAATTTCCGTTTAAGAACTTCATCCTGACACAGCGTGCAGTCGCACAGTATATCCAGATATTCATCTCTAAGCAGCAGTAACTTCTGCTGCAGTCTCAGATGTCAAGGCGGGTAGTTTTACACAGCGGAGCTTTTGATTTCATCACGCCAGTGCAGGTACTGAGAATGATAAAGCTCTTTCAAAGTTTTGATTTTTTTCTCCCTGTGAAAACTTTTAGGCAGGAATTTTGTAAAGCAAAGAGGTTGTGCTAGATGTGTCAGGATACCTTTGAGTGCAGAATGTAATTATCCAGAACATCATAGAATTTAAAACTACCTGCCTTGCCACTCTAAAAATAGTCAAAGAAAGGAAATATCACGTTTAGTAACCATTACCTGAAATTATTCTGCCCCCTGTGTCAGAAATGTGAAATTATTATTTTTTATTTCTCCCCAGCTGTAATTACAATCGTTGTAATGTTTTAAACTCCCATTGTGGTGTGTCCCAAAGGTTTAAAAAGTGCCTTCTATCATCTTTTACATGTTCTGTCTGGTAGATTTTTTCTTGTTTCAGACATCCAATTACTATCATCTTTCTTGTCATCTTTCACACTCTTTAGACACATACAATCAGTATCTTTTCTGCCTTATAAATTACAGGTGTATTAATATATACTCAACAGACATAAAAAGAGAATAAATGGCAGCGCTGTGCTGATGACACTTCTGAGGTAAAACTTTGTTTGGCCTAGTGTTGAAGACTTGTCAGAGCCTTTCTGTTTATTTCTAACAGGAAAGCCAAACTGCAGAAATTGAATTAAAACATAACTATCAGTATAACAATACTGATGGAACTCAGTGTTATTCTCCTGCTTTATAAAAACTACATTCATTTAAAATTAACTGCCAAATATAAAGGAAAATAGACAAATCCAAGTTAGACAACACTGGAGCATTTCTTCAGATGTACTGGGTCCTAGAAGCTGCAGCTGCACATTGCTGTGTAGGTGAAACACAACATTTTCAGAGCCCACAACATTCTGACCTGCATCCATACAGCTGCTGGTAGGTAGGTAAAATTCTGCCATCATGTTTGTGGCTAATGCACTTTTTCCTGCTTTTTAGGCAGCATATTTCGTGTGGTGAAGTAGAGCTGCTCGAGTAGGAGGAATGGCTCTTTCTTGCAAACCTGGCATCATCGTTGCCAGGTTTGCAAGGTCATGTACTGGACCTGTTATATATCTGGTCCACAAAATTTTCTAATATCTTCAGGTCAATATGCACTGCTGGTGGATACTAGCTGAGTTTGCCGAAGTGATCAGACGCCTCATTACATACTCCCCCATGTCTGCTAAGCTGTCTTCTTGTCTTTGATGGGCAAGGCTGAAACAACAAAACACAGCCTGTGAAAGCATGAAAGAAGAGAATCCCTTTGCTGTTCTCCAGTCTCAGAGATAGGCAAAGGTCATGCACAAGGATCTACTTCAGATTCTGTCCATAGCCAAAGGCAATCAACAACTGCTGCACACCAATTTCCTTAAGGGCTGGTAGAACGTTGACGGCTCTTAGAAGAATATCTGACCCTGACGTGCTGAAACATTTTTGTGTCTGCCTTGTCCTGACTACAAGGAGCTATCTCATGTAGGCTTGTGGTGAGGATGCTTAGAGCATCTTTTTCTTTGGTCACAGGGACCAAAGAAACATTCCAACATTTTGGAGTTGTCTGTGCAACTGCGTCAGAAAGGAGGAGTTCGGTTTTCCTCAGAAATTCAGACAGATCTGGAGCTTGGGCTGAAATTTACCCACATTCTTGGTCTGGCCTCAGTCTTCAAACTCAGTGGCAGGTAGATATCACAGATGATGCATGTTCTCTTGGCTATAGAGGAATATTCTTTTATCATGGGAAGGACAATACACACTTAAGAGCTACTTGGTGGCAGACTTTATACCAGTGAGGATCCATCAATGATGGTTACCACCTATGGCTGGTTGTCAGAGATTGTAAAAATGACTTGAGAAAGGCAGTGCTGGGATTTCTGACAGCTGTGGTGCTTCCTGCCATCACTCAGTGCTGCAGGGAGCGGTTCTTATAAGAACCACCCGCTCTGACATGGGTTGAACAGCCTAGAGATGAGCTGTTTAGAAGTTGTAGTTCCATCTACTCTAGGTAACTTCTGTCAGCGTCAGGGTCAGGATTTGTTACAGCTCAACTCACTGTGTATCGGTTCAAAATCCCTGGTGCGTACCCACCCTTCCCCATCACTTGACCTCCACTGGCACACCTGCTTCTGTTTTTCTGCCCTGTAACCACAGTACTGCCAGATTTTCTATTTTGCATTCCTGCCAGAGTGGTCCAGCTTTTTGTCATGTTACCCTGCCTACCTACATTTATGTATGACCTCTGCCTGTTTCTGGACTTATTCCTGCCAGCTTTTGTCCCCTTGGACTCCTCTGCCTCTCCTTGCTTTGATCATTGACCTACTAAACTTTGTTTTCTCTCCACCTTTTGTCTGTCTATGATTTGCACGTCTGTGTCCAAACTTCTACTTCTACAGTAGTGTGAGTATGAAATAATACTTCAGTGTGTGTGTGTGTGTGTTTTTTTTTGTCACAGTTCCCTGTAAATGTAAAGTTACAAGTGTGTCTCTGTGTACTTGGAAGTCTACCTTGCAGTAAGCTGAGGTAATGCGGTGCTTCTCCTACTGTAAATGCAGCACTGGGGATTTGTCTGTTCGCTGAGTGAACTCTACTTGACCCCGACACACTTCTCGGGCTTTGTGCCGCATAAATTCACTTTAAGCACCACTGTCAATCAAAATAGCAGCGAATGTAGTGAAACATCACAGATCTCTTTCATGATTAATTCATGTTGAACACAGCACCTGCAGTGGCTCCGCTGACAATTTCCCCGCTCCGTGTTCTTTAAAATTGCATGTGTGTGTGTGTGTGCGCGCATGTGTGTGTGCATGCCTTTATACATGTATGATTGCATGTGTGTGTGGATTAGCATGCTGTGTGTGATATGTGTGAGTTTAGGGTGTGAGATTCATGCATAGTTAATGCCCCAGCAGACCTTCGTTAGTGGTATCACACACTTTCACCATCATTATACACAGTCTCTGCCATTATAAATCTGTCTCTGTCGTTATACTGACTGTGTCATTACTGCTGCATAGGCTGCTTCTATTGCTTGCGAGCAAGCATGGGGGAGAAGACTGGAGGAGCTGCAAGGGAGGAGGGGAGAAGTGAAGAAAAATGGGAATGTGTGAAATAAGGGGAAAGAGGTGTTTAAGGTGATACAGAAGCTACATGGGGAAAATGGTGCTCCGCAGAGAAAAATAAAGAAACAAATTAGTTTTATAATTTAAATAAAGACTTATGTCTCAGTCTTATAGTTAGGATGGGGATCTTGCCACTGATTAACTTCTTGGCAGTTCATCTTACAAAGAAAACTTTATATATAGTCTGCGTTAACAAGGTCCAAAGCAAGGTAAATGCTGCTGGAGTGGGGCTGTGATTTAGAAAATGTCATCTATAGAAAGAAAAAATAAAAAACACCTCTCAATATTTCCTAAAATAGAGTTAAGAAGGTGCTGATTGAAGATATTTACCTGGGGTAATAAACACAATAGAAGCTGCTTGGCAGATTTTCTGTGGCAATAAAATGTATTTTAAAGTTTTGACTCGAGTGAAATTGGAAGCTTGTAAAATCCCCAGCCTCCTTTGTGTCAAAGTCATTAGGTATATCATTTGAGAAAGCTAGAATTTGGATTTAAAGCTTCAGTGATTTGAAGTGGGTTTTAGTGCTATAACTATAATCTGCGCATCATGTTTCTTCTCAGAACAGAAACTTAAATATAAAAATGTCAGCAGTCCAGTCTTGTGGAACCTTCATTTTCATGGACTGCACTGCATCCCCTTTAGGGTTTAACAGTAAAATTGAATTCTCACGCTAAAGAAAGTACAAGTGTTTCTGGCATCACTTTATAATAACCATTAAATATAGTGGCCAATTAAACTTTAGCTAATAGTACTCATTTAACTAAAATTTACAGTTAAAAAAAAACGATAAAATGACATAAAATGATATTTTCTAATTGGCTAACTGGTCTGTTGTCTGAATGGTTACTGTAAAGTTGTAGCTGATGCAAAAAAAAGTTGTAATGGTTAACAGATACTGAATCCAGAGTCATTATTTTGACAGCTGTGATGACGGTAAAAGAGATTTTAAAACATATTCAAATAAGAAGAAGGGTGGGGTGGTAGTAAAAGATGGTTTGTGTCCTGCATCACTCATGGTTGTCACTTGTAGTTTGCTTTAGGCACACTCATGACATTAAAAATCCACTATTATTTTAAGGTGTGAATATAACTGTTATCTCAGCTAAAGATTAAGTTAAACTAAAGTTTAACTATACATTTAATATTTACTCACCATGGTTATGATAACGTGTTACCATTTTTAACAGAAAACCACTAAATGTGCACTGACTATGAAAATATCATTCCTAGCCTAAATAACAGCAGGGTGAATGTAATCTCAGAACACTTAATAAACATCAGTGTGATATGACGAGACACAAGGAGAGCACAAAAAGACATAAGGTAAAGAAATGCCGCAGCAAATTGCTCACACTGTGAAGGTAATTGGAATAAAGCTGTCACTACCATGAAATATTCCCAGAAGAAAATCCCAGCAAAGAAAAAAAAAAGAGAATGCTTTGCCTTTTGGTCTGATTTTCATGGAACAAACATTTCTGTGACACTTAAGTTGATGTCCTCATTTTCCATGTGTGTTTCCTAGACATGCAGACACCCTGCTGTGACAGAGGAAACAAACAAGCACATCCCCCAAATGCCACACACACACACACACACACATACACACACGTGCTGGAAAAGACGTATACGATATTTTACAGTCACAGATATCAGTGAGAACTCAAACTAAGAGACAGCCCCCTTCTCTTTCTCTCTCTTTTGCCCTCTCTCAGGCAAGCAGTTGGTGACTTACATCTTGGTTGCTCATGTCCCAGTAAGGTCTCTCTCCATATGACATCACCTCCCAGGTGACGATCCCGTAACTCCAGACATCTGAAGCTGACGTGAATTTCCTGTAGGCGATCGCCTCTGGTGCCGTCCACCTCACGGGGATTTTACCTCCCTGAGAGAAAGAAAAAAGGGGGAGAAAAAAGGAGAAAAACAAAAGAAGGAAATAAATAACTAAGGGCAGAAGGGAAGGAAAAAAGGATTTGTAGCTTTATACCTGATAGTTCCGCTTACGTACTCGTCACATAGTTCTTAGCTGAAGTCTCTTATCAGACACGGTGGTGGAAACTGTGTGGATTTTAAACATTATGTACACATATGTGTAAAAAAAAAGAAAAATTATACATTTGAGGGAAATTTAAGGGCAGGCAACATGGGCCTGAATGTTCCTACTTTTTTTTTTTTTGTTCTCGAGTGTGGAAGTGTAGACAAAGCAGATGCTTGATATCATCCACCTGCTTCACATAGACAAATCCACATCTGCCTGCTGTTGTCTTTTCTAATGAAGACAAAGTAGTGCGTAAACAAGAACTTCTTCCTTCTGACTGCTGAGTGAAATCCAGGATAAAAGGATGCATTACCATATGCTGGTTGGGCTGGTGTATCAAATTTAATATAATAAAGGAAATGGTTAAGACAAACATTTCTTTTTAATAGACTCATTTTTAAGTCAAGCAAGTGACATAAGGCAGTGTGTATTTGGTCCATCAGGCAAGAACTTTTCATTAACCCATGGTAGAAGTCCAAGTCTTCTACCATGGTCCTAGGTCTCTGACCCAATGTTTTGTATCTTTGGTTTAATTTTTGGGACCTTTAGTTTCTAATTCTGGTTAGTTTTGTGCTCTAGGTTTTATTTGCATTTTGAATATTGGTTTGTATTGATTTCTTTTGCGTGTTTCAGTTTAATCTAGGTTCCCTAATGTTCTGTTGTATCTTGTTGTCAAATCTTCATCTCTGTGTTATCTTAGCAAGGAGGTAACACAGTGTTTCACGACAGATTGATGCGAGCAAAACAACAGACCCCACTGACTCAAGTTTTTTGTTTAAGGAGATCTAAAAAAAATACTCCCAGGCTGTTCCCTACCCTTGAAAAGGCTAAAACTGAATTTTTATTTGGAAAAATAATGTGAATAGTTTCTGATGTATCAGAATGCATCTGTTCCCTGATCAACAAGACTCGGGAGAACAATGAAATAAAAATAAAACTTACATATTTTGATTCACTGGGGTTAAAGTCGGTGACATCACTGATCATGATTTAAAACTAATTTAGACTTCTGCGGTTAATCTTTGTACAGCCAACAATGCAACCAACGCAGTCTCCTACAACCAAAGTGCCAGTGTTCATGTCCCTGTCCCATGGCCCACTCTTGACTTGTGAGTCAGGTTGTGAGGTTGAGGTTTTTCTCACTGGTTAACTCAAAAACTGCAGGGAAAATGAGCTGGAAATGCACAGGATGGATCAACGGTACTGAACAGGCCAATCACAATAGTTGCGGGTTGTGTCAGCATGACATGTACTTACAATTACATTACACTGTGGTGTCTGTGGAGGGTTTTGCAGTTATAATATATCTACTGTGTAGATTTAACACAAAAGCATAAATCCCTTTTTAGACCTCAGAGGGTTAAATTATGAACTATATTTGTTTCCCAATAGGATAGCCCTTCCCCTCTAGGATGAATCTTTATTCTTCCCATGGAGTACAGTACTCTGATTTTCCATTGTGAGTTCAAAATATTGCTTAAATTTATGATCTCTTAAGCTATAGATTGAGTTTTCATCGGCCTCAGGGTTAACATGCTGTGTGAACAATGTGAACAATGTGAACATGCTGTGCCTTGCAACTAAATGGCCAGATCTATGTCTATAGGTCTATAGGATAATGGCCAGTGCAGGATTGGCTACTGATAGAAAAAAAGACTCAGCAAACATTTTTGTGTGCAAAGGCATCTAAACTGTAAAAGGAGCATCATAAGTGGCTCAACATAATTTTTATTAACGAGCAAGCTACTTGACAGCTTGTGAGTACAGTCAAAACCACAGCGACGAGTGAGAAGTGGCAGAAACAAATAACACAAATTGTTACCTTCGAGCAGTGCATGCCAACGTGTTAAATGTAATCAGTTGAGCACATTTTAATTTAAAGTATTAACATTCAGCTCAAAGCACAGTTGAGCTGAGGTACAGCAGTGGCCCATGAAGTCCGGCTTAGATTGATGAAAAATCTGTGTGACAATGCACCGGCGATCTGACAAGCTGAGTCTTCCTAAAATGTCCAACTCACCACCCGCAGGACAAACTTTATCAGTTTAGTCTTAATTAAGATTCCAGACAGGCATTCTGGCTGCACCACACAGATAAGTGTGTAGGAAACAACACATATCAAGTTGTTGAGCATATAAAAGCATGTATATATACTGAAAATACATTTCAATCATATTATATAAAAGCCGCTACAAGGTGGATGACTAATATTCTGGTTACCTCATAAGGCAAGTTCTAACTGCTCAAACATAATTGGTCGACAGTACTTGGACTACAAGTGGATTACAAATTGAAACCACTATGGGTTTTGATGGCAAAAATTGTATGCTTTTCCTACAAATTCTATATACATTCACTGGCCACTTTGTTAGGTACACCTGTTCAACGCCTCATCAACACAATCTAATGCCTAATCAGTCAATTACACAGCAGCAGTCCAATGCATTTAGGCATGTAGACATGATCAAGAAAACCTGCACCTAAAGGTGATTTAAGTGACTTTGAATGTGGTAGGCTACAATTCACAAAGGCTTGCCAAAATTGGACAACACAAAATTAGAAAAATGGCACCTGGTCTGGTGAGTCCTACTTCCTGCTGTAACATTTTGATGGTAGGGTCAGAATTTGGGGGTAAACAACATGATCTGTGCCATGAAGAATGAATGCAGTTGTGAAGGGAAAAGAGGTAATAGGTAGGTGTACCTAATAACGTGTATAGTGAGTGTATAAATAAACTGAAATCTATTTATAGGGAAGAAATGTTTGGTAGATCTTAATGACAGAACTGAACTGAAAGCTTTATTTTAAAATGATTGACCTACTTGTAAAAAGGTTAAAATTTGTTAATTAATTAGTAAAGCATTTTCATCAATCCAGAGACCATTCATAGACCACTCCTTTTATGTGTGTTAAACTTTGGCAGACCAAAGTTCTTAAGCAGTGGATTTTTTTTATTTTTTAATAAATTTGAGTAACAGGCCAGGATCCTGGTAACGAAACGTTACCACTGCAACAAATATTTTGCCCACCTTTGGTCTGCAGAATGAAAGAAGCGTTAATGTGTGTTTTTAGCTTACATACCAGCGAGCTGGTGTAGGTGGGGTCGGAGGTGTCCTCCTCCAGATAACGTGATAAGCCGAAGTCAGACACCTTACACACGAGGTTACTGTTAACCAAGATATTTCGAGCTGCCAGGTCCCGGTGAACATAACTCATCTCCGCCAGGTACCTGTAACATCAACAGGATTTATTGTATGAATTTGTGTTATCTGTAGCCAGCTACCTAGGCTACTATAAAAAGGTAATGGGATTTAGAGTTATGTGTGTGTGTGTTTGCCTGTGAGTGCATGTTATCACTGCCAGCTACCTTCAATAAAACAGGAATAGGATTTAATGTATGTGTATACAGTAACATGTTTTTGTGCTATCACAGCCTGCATTTAACACAGATAGGCTCTGTTGTGCATTAGTTTGTGTGTCTGTGTGAGCATTTGTGAGTCTGCGAAGCTGAAAAGTTGCAGTTCTCTTAACTTTACCAGTGGATTAAAATGCAGCATATAGCGGAGGTTGCATGCGTTTATATGCGTGCTCATATCAGTATGTATGTGTTTCTGCAAGAAGTCGTCAGGATGTGGAGACAGCGCATCTCAAGATGCTGATGCACATGACCAGACAGCATTGGATATCACCACATGAAATCTCAACATCTGAAAGAACTGATATCGCCAAAAAGAAATCTAAATCCTCATACCCATGTCTGAAAGATCAGAAAAAGTTTCTTCTTCATCTTTATAGTAAAATGGATTTCTGTAGTGGGGATATGTGTGCATGTATGTGTGTGTGTTTGTGTGTGAGTGTCAGTACCTCATTCCAGATGCGATGCCCCTCAGCATACCAACCAGCTGGATCACTGGGAACTGCCCATCATTTTGCTGTAAAACCATGAACCGTGACAGGATTATTCTTATTTTCCATTATCACACTTTTTCACTTTAGTGCTTTAGAAAGAATCTTGCAGGTAAGAAGATTTATTACCATTTCACAGAATAGTCATAGGAGACACACATTTTTACCCCCCCCCCCC
>VVHJ01045876.1:20282-33147 GCA_015107715.1 Tylochromis polylepis
CCCCCCCCCCCATCTTCCCTATTTGCAACACAGATGATGGTGTGTACCCGTGGTACATTGTGTTACAGTTGCATAAAATGAATTTGCTCAAGATGATGCAAGTAAGAAAAAAACTTGAACTTAATCTTTTGCAAGATTCCATTTTCTGCTTTCACTTCTTTGCTTATACTGTGTTCGTGTTGGCTGGCACAGGCTTAAAATACAGCATCTGAAACCCGACTAGTTCTTCTTACTTCTGACTATTTTGATAACTTTGCATACACCGAGGCACTAAAATCTTCAAGCACACTTCCCGCTGCGTGTTAGCCAGAAGGTTACAGAAACAGGTTTATGACCGGAAGGCTAAAATCTAGGTGGAAGAGTGAAAAAGAATCTCTTTGACCTTCCCTACTTAAAACCACTGTGGTACCCTTAGGAAAGGCCTTTAACCCCCTAGAGCCCAGCAAGTCAGACTGTGGTTAGAATTTGCAGCTTCCAGGTGTTTAAATGTGATATACTCAAAGGAAGACTATCCTTCAATAAATAATGGTAATTAAAAAAAAAAAAAACTCTGAAAAGGGACCAACAAATTGCAAACTGTGTCAACATTAGTATAACAAATGCTCTTACTGCTAAGCCATTCTTCACACATGAACTCTGGGCAGTGATCTGCAGTTGACCTTCCTCACATGCGGCACACAACCGAGAGTTGTGTGCCGCATGTGAGAGTTCCCTTCAAATGCTTTTTTAAACTTCAAATGCCTCGTTTGGTTTAGATGGTTGCGTTGCCTGGAAAGGGTGTGCAAGAGGCAGGAAACAAGGTGACTACTCCAGATTATTACCTGCACTCTTCTCTTGAACATCACATAGACTTTGTATAAAGGATCTGCAGAGTTAAAGACTGTTTACTGTGACCATGCGGGATATTTGCTTTTTCTCCCCACACGGAGCTCATAGTCAGGTGACAAACAGAAAAGTTCAGGGCAGCAGCGCGTGTGTGAAAACCACTCTGGAGAGAATTAATTGAAATGCTGTGATAAAAGTATTACAGCAGGCATTTTGGACCAATACAAAGTAGACAACTGGAAATTCTACAAAGCCTTTTTGCCTTCAGATGTAGCTGGGTGTCAGCAAGTTTAAAATAGGTTTAAGCAAATGGACTCTCAAGAACAGAGTTTGAACCATTTTAACAAGCTTGAAAGTCAACAAGGTGTACGACCACCTTTTTTCTTTATCATAGCCTGAAATGCAGTTTATGCTGAAGTTCAATAAGGAAGAGCTTTTCGCATTCATTTGTTTGCATTCCTGGGTATTCAGGCTGCTAGTCTATTCTTTACATCACTTCCACTTTTTCACGCTGTTAAATGTAATTCTGTCATCGTCGCTCGGACCCAATAATTTTCTTGCACATCTTATGCTAGCCAATCAGCCTTTGACTTGTGCTCAATGCTTTTCTGGCACACTGTCCTTCAGATTCTCATTCATGTGACAACTCCAGCTCATCCTGGCCACAGAGAGATCCTTGTCAAAATGTCCACCTGCTTCCTCTCTGCCACCACCTGTATCTAAACTCCAGGAGGTCCTGTCCTACTATCAACATTGGGCTCTGCTCTGCTTTGTAGCTTCAGCTGAAGCCTAATAGCCAAATACTCAAACTCTATATTTCAATACAGAGACCGCTGCTTAATAAACTTTCTTTGGCAAACTTTATTGTAATCTCTTTAAGTCGTTGTGGCAGGGCTGTGGTCTCTGGCCTGCTGCAGTGGAGGGGTGGTACAGTGAGCTCTCAGGCCGGCGTCGAGGCGGCAGAGGAGACAGGTGTGTGTGCTGACTGATGACTCTCTCTCCCTATATATAGTGATGGCGGAGACTGACGGGGGGAGTGTGAGTGAGCAGTGGAGGAGCTGTGAAAGGAGCTGCTTCCTGATTCAAGAGTGCCTTAGCCCAACGAACTGCTGAACAAGCAAAATAAAGGAATACGAAGCACGTCAAACACTGTGTGTCGGATCCTTACTACAGTTGTCTACAGGAATAGTTCTCCAGGCTTCTTAAAGGACGTTCAAATCTCTTCTTTGGATGTTGCCTGTCTTTTGTTCTGATCTCTATCAAGATGATCCCACACTAATTCAATAATGTTGAGGTCCAGGCTCTGGGAAGGCCAATCCATGACTGATAATGTTCATTGTGTGTTTTTCTATCCAGGTATGCTTTTACTGCTTTGGCCACGTGTTTGAGGTCATCATGATTGTCAAAAATGAAGCTGTTGCCAATCAGACACTGTACAAATGGTATGGGATGGTGGCTGCATTTCACTGACTGAAATGTAGCCCCAAATCATGACAGAGCTCCCACAGTATTTCACACATGGCTGAAGACACTCACTGCGGGACCTCATTCCTGACCTCCGTACATACAGATGATGAGTTCAATTCATTTTCAGTTCAAGTTTACTTATATAGCACCACATCACAACAATCGCCACAAAGCACTTCATACGGTAAAATAATGACCCCAAAGGATCTGAACTAAAACTTTCAAATTTGAATTAATCACTCCGTAAGAGCTGTTGTCACTGATTTTCAGTCCAATTCTTGTGTAATTTAGCATAACCTTTTTTCCCTGTTTCCCATCCTTAAGAATGGCCACCCTTCCACTGAGACCATTTCTGATCAGGCTTCGTTAAACAGCAGATGGATCAGCAGATGCATTTCTCAGGTCCTGTGTCAAGTCTTTGCTGGATTTTTTTCTTATCATTTCTTGGAATTCTTCACAGATTCTAATAAAGGAAATGGAACAAATGATGTGTTTTTGTGACAGACTGCTAGTAATAAATTGCGTAAAGATACAATTTAAAGTTGGTTATTTGCTGAGTTGTACATTATGTGTAGACAAAACAATGGTTTATTCCTTGAGGCAGATGGGTTTTTTTTGCTTAAATGATTGTCAGTGAACTCAGAGTTAACAACAAACATTCATCTGAAAATGGGCAGGTGCAAGGACTGGATTGAAAATGCGTGAAAAAGCAGCCAATGTCCAAAAAAACCCCAAAACTTTGGAAGACCTTCAGAAAGCCTGGAGAAATTTGCTCAAGACCACTTAGAAACATTTCAAGAAAGTCTGTCTCCTTGGAATAAAAATTAAAAAAAAATGAAGGGTAGCTCTAGACTTTTGCATAGTACTGAATAAGAAAAAGAAGTTCAAAAAGAAAGAAAGAAAGAACCAAAGCAAGTTAACCAAGACTATACGAAGGTGGCTTGAAAGGTTAGGAAAGTTCCTGTTTAGAGTCACTGAAGGCTTTGTTGTATTTATGAAATATATTTTGATGAAACTCAAAATATTTGCCTTTTTGCTACTTCACCTCTGGGCCAGGCTGTCTCTATTTCTTAAAAACATCACTGACACCTCTGCAGTCGAAGGTGTATGTGTGTGTGTCTTTTAATTCACTTTGCGCATCAAACCTCACCTTTGATGCTCCTCTAGCCTAATCCTCTGCAGGCAAAGACCTACTAGACACACACACACACACACACACACACACACACACACACACACACACACACACACAGAGCATTGATCTTCTGGGTGTTGTGCCTCCAAGATGGTCACGCCAGGACAGCAACACCAGTAAGATCGATCATTGTGTTTGTGAATGTGCACGTTTGTGTGTATGTGTGCATGAGTCATCGGGTGATTTCTGAGTCAAAAAGGGTCACGCTGTGAGAACCAAACATCAAAGAGTTTCTCTTTCTGTTTTTAGAGGCGCCTCAAAAGGAGGGCAGGATCAAAGAGACGGACAGACTGACAGACAGTCAGGCTGGCAGGATGAGGCAGAAAGAGCACAGGAAGGAAGAGAGGAGAAAGGGAAGCGCAGGAGGCTATTTCTGTCTTTGTGTCTATTTCTTCAAAAACTTACAGTCCTCCTCTCTTCAACTGTTCCTCTGTTTGGTTATTTAGTTTGAACCGAAGGTGAAGGTGCCTATACTCAGTTACCGGTTTATTAGGTATACTTAATAATAATAATGAACAGATTCAGATCCGGTAGAGGTATTAAATATTGCAAAAGCAAGTGATATAATACTGTACATTGCCATGTCAATGTGTGATCTAATATTTGTATTTCAGAGTGTAAATTGTGTGTTCCTCCCTGTCAGGCTGAAGGTGATGTTATCTGTGTTTTTCTTCATGTCATCATCATGTTGAGTTCTAGATGATAAATGGATAGGAACTGAACCAGACCAACCAGACTGTGTCTTGACCTGCTGAGCAGTGCTATCCAGACAAGTGATAGCTGTTCTTAGAGTTGCTAGGCTAAAGGAACCTGTGGTTATTGCTGTAAGGGTGCAAAGCCTTTTTTTCCTTTTCAGTTATATTTCTCCTGTTTATGTTGGAGAAAAGGGTAGTAAGCCTTAATTATTAACCTTTAGTTATTTTCGCTATGTCGGGTTTGACGCAGTTTATATTAATGGATAAATACATCAACCATCTCTAGACAGTAGCTGTGTGGTGGCACTCCTCATACCCTGAGAAACGAGTCCAGTGCGCCATTCTCCATGAACTCTGTGATTATCATTGTAGGTCTGCTCTTGGTGACCACGCCCTCCAGTCTGATGATATTCGGTTGGTCAAACTGGCCCATGATTGAGGCCTCGGACAGGAAGTCCCTCCTCTGCCTCTCAGAGTAGCCCACCTTCAGGGTCTTGATGGCCACAGGAATTTCTTTTTTCCCCACAGGTTTCAGGCGACCTTTGTATACCTCACCGAACTCGCCTGAAAAAGGAAAAAATATAAAAGGGGTCAAATTAAAGCAAATTCCATTTTTTTCCCCAACAGGAAAAAAAATGTACACTAAAGTATTCCTTAATTTTGAGCTCTCAAATAAATGATTTAACAATAAAATTCATACTAAATTGTTGCATTTTAATCGCATTAGTAATGTAAAATGCCCCCCACCCCCCCAAAATGGGCTCAAGTTCATACCAGGCACATTCTTCTTTTGAATTGGATGACTAAGAGAGCTGTGTGTGTGAGGGAGTGCAAGTTAAACATACAAACACTGAAAGCTAAAAAGCTGCCATCTGCACCCTCGCTCTCATACTGATGGCCAGCGAGCAGCTTCACCGGATTAGATTGAGGTCAAGGGGTTTTGTGCAAGGGCACATTTTTTTTTCTTTTTTCTTTCTTTCTTTTTTTTTTGGGAGAATGAAAGAACAACAAAAATTGGATCCCCTCAATAACCGCTCAAGGGTGAGGAAAGGTTGTGTAGCAGAGGTGGCAAACAAGATAAAAGGGACAGTGCCACTGTTGTTGCTTGGATACTTGGTTTTGCGCACCACACCTCATATATAATCAGTTAAATAAAGTCAGCCAGGGTTAAAGTGCTGGATAGAAAGACTGCGCTGCTAAGGACATGTCAGGTTTGCCTTTCATTAGAGTTTAAAAGAAATGTAAAAACGGTCAAAATGAGCTGAGACATTATGTCCCCATCATCAGTCACTTGTCATAATTGAACTATAAACTATAACAATTTCAACAGTGCACCTTTTTGGGGTTTGTGGTTTGTTTTACATTTCCTTATTGTGACTTGTGAAACAACCAGGTTTCACAGGTCACATGCTTTCTGCTAATACTGGGGATGACCTTCACCACTTAAAAAACAGTTTTTGCAGTGTTTTATTGAAGATATACTGTGTAGGAACAGTTCGTTCTGTTTGTAAAAACAACATTCAAACCTAGCACCTACATAGCAGAGCGGACAGAGAATCGAAACACTCAGATTTTCCTTACTCTGTACTCACTGAAGCAGAAATAAAATAAATATGCACAATACAGAATTGAAAATACCATAATTTTTGTGTTAATGCAGTTGAAGTGCATGTTACTAACTGCTTTCTTATAGAGTCCCACCCTCTGTAAATGGCCCTCTGCCCAAAGGCTGTACTTCTAAAGTGTTCTAAACAAAGGAAAATGTTATTTTTTTCCTTTTTTTTAACATAGCATCCATTCGCAACAAGTCACCAAGGTGAAATAAGAAAATACAAACAAATGCAACTTCAGTGAGTTCTCCAAATACACTCAAAAAATGAGATTGTGTGGTTGTTACATTTACAAGATTCAAACTTGTAATTTGAACAAAATAATTTCATGTTTCTAGGTGAACGTAATTAAATCATGTAGGATCTGCATGAAATTCAGCAACTTAATTTATTCTTGTTGAGGTGACATTATACAATCTAGCAAGAGTGGTTAGTTGACTGGACTAACAAAATTCACAAGATTTCAAACCACAGGAAAATCACTGGGGTTAGAAGAGGCAGACAACCATACGCACACCACATATATGCTATTGCTGTTTATTGTGGTTTAACCTGTCAAGGACAAAAAAGGAAAAAGAAGAGTCTGTATCAAGCCTTGTAATCATAACTTTCCTACTTTTTTCAAGCCTGTATTGACAACTCGGTGGCGCAGTGGTTAGCACTCTTGTCTCACAGCAAGAAGGTCCTGGGTTCAAATACACAATCTGGCCAAGTTTGCAGTGGGTTCTCTCTGGTTTCCTCCCACAGTTAAAAGTCATGCAGTTATTAGGGTTAGGTTAACTGGTGTTTCTAAATTACCTGTGAATGTGAGTGCAACTAGTTGTCTGTCTTTCTGTGTTAGCCCTGGGATAGACTGGTGACCTGTCCAGGGTGTACCCTGCCTCTCGCCCTATCACATCTGGGACAGGCCCCTGCAACCCTGGTAAAGGTGCTTTTATGTTAACTAGACACTCCAAAAAATAACTCTTTAAATGAACTTAATGGAAAAGATTTCCACATTAATAAATGGCTTTCTATTAGCATTAAGTATTTTTTTCGGACTAACGTAATTTGCATGGGTTCGATCAACTCAGTTAAATTAAGTTGGACTCAACTGGAGTAAATAAGTTGATTCATCATTAATTAATTAAGTTGGTCCCACTCAAGTACATTAAGTTGGAATAACAGAATTGCATAATGCTAAAATAAAGCAATTTAATCATGTGGAAATTCTTTCCATGATTTTTTTATGTTCATTCAAAGAGTTATTTTTTTTGAGTGTAGCAACAAAATACGCAGAAGAGATTTGTTTTACCTTTAATAAAACGTTCAATAACAGAGCGTTTACTTCATGCTTTCTGTGCATGAGTATGTGCTTCACATTAAAGGTATAACAATATATCAGCTTTTTTTTGGTTGTAAAATTGTTCTAAAATGAGATCCTTGGTTGAGATCCTTTTAGTCTTGCTGTTAGTGATTTCCTGTTTTATTTTGATGACCTCTTGACTCTTGCGCTTTGTATTCATATCTACTTCCCCTGTTTTGTAATTTGTAATCAGTTTCAGTTGTTCTCTGCCTGCTGGCTGTTCTCGCGTTATCGTCTGTGTGTATATATTGTCTCAGTCTTACCTTGCCCTTTGTTGTGTTCTCCCTCATGCTCTATTCCTCGTATGGCCCTCCTAGTTATATGTTTCCTTCATAGATTGATAGTTTTTGTTTTTATTTTAGTCTCTCGCTTAAAATAAACCTACCATAAAAATTAGAGACTGTTTATTTCTTTGGAAGTGAGCAAACTTACAAATTCAGTAGGAGATGAAGCCTAACCTATAAATTTGAAGTTCAATAGTTCACGTGTCTCACATTATGGTTTTCTTTATGTTTTTCTATGAAGGAAGCCGAACTGGTTGCAACTTCAATGAACTCATTCCTTGCACAGAAAATTCCCTTTCTGTGACACAGATGTCTTTTGCCAAAATAAATGCAGCTTTATGCTGATTGGGGACATGAAAATTGAATGTCACTTCAAAATAAAAGTCCTCATCCCAGAGATAAAAATCGGTGTGTGAATAATGGATGAGTAATGGGAATTGGATGACAGGAAGTGCCGTCCTGTCTCACTGTGATCTCTGCTCCACATCTTACTGCTCATTAAAAACTATCTACTGTCACCACTGTAAACCAGCCGATGCACAGACGGAGAGGGAGAGAAAAACTCAATGGGAAGGGGATGAGAGAGAGAGAGAGAGAGAGGGCTGTCGAAAGAGCGAGGGGTGGATATGAGCAGGCAATGATAATAAGGATGAGGTAGAGAGAAGGGATGGAAGGATGGGGTTTTTTTTCTTCAAGAGAGGCCAATCAGATGACATGTCACCCCTTTTTGGAAAATAGACGAGGTCAAAGAGATGACGGGAAAATCAAAGGAAAGATTTAGTCATTCTATTATAAAAATTCTTCTACACTATATCTAACTATGCTGCTTAGTAAAGCACTGTCAGATGAGATATCGTTGCTACTTCCTTTTATAAATTTAAGTGTTTCATGATTTGTCTTCAGTCAAATAAAGTGCTTTTTGTGAAGGACAATTCCTACAGTGTCAGTGATAGTAATAGAAAAAGAGGAAAGGAGAGGGTGTTATCGCAGAGGGAGAGGATGAGGGAGTTAGGTGAGATATTTTTATTATCTCCTCAGGGTGCTTTCTTCTTTTATCTTCCCTGCTCAATCTGTTGTTCTGCTTCCTCCCCGCCCCCCAACCCACCCCCCTGTTGGTTCTTTGTTTAGCATTTCGCTATACACAAACAAAGTGAAACTCCAGAGGGGGCTGAATCACAGAGGGAGCTCAACATAGGAGGAAGTATCAAAGAAATGCACAGATTAAAAATAAAGGACAAACAGCTATGGATAAACTTTCACTATCACTTAGAAAGGTAGAGATCCACCCGTTTAAGGGTTCAAAGTCCCCATCTCATATTACTAGGGCTCATATTTTCTCCTCCCTCCTTGCAGTTTTCATCCCTCCACTGTCACCTCTGGCTTTGGTGAAAAACCCTTTCGCTGAGGGAAATAAACCAAGAAACGGGGGGAGGGATTACCAAAAGCCTCTCAGAGTACCTCAACAGACCAAAGCCCACAGCACATACTCGGAGCAGTTCTAGTTCACAACCTTTAACACCTTGAGCTCAATCACTTTGAGTGCGATTGGTTTTGGTCAAAAGAAAAATAAGTAACGAGTTATCAAAGTGTAACATCTGAAGAATAACGTTTTACTCCATCTAAGGTAAAAAATAAATCATCTGCACAAGGTTGTAAATTATGGCCAATAAGAAACAGCACTGGAACAGACCTAGGTCTATAAGAAATGTTGTATTTTTGCCTCTGTACACAACCACTGTTGAATCAAATGATCTGGAAAGATTAAAGTGCAGACATTTAGCTTTAATTCCATGACTTCAACAACAATATTGCAGTGATTAACACACCCATGATTTTCAGAAGCTTAAATAGCCAGCTGAGACATGTTCCCTCATTATTTCATAAGAAATGAAGCAGATAAAACATCTGGAGGTGATTCCAAGTGTTGAAATTTTATTTGCTGCCTTTTCACCGGAACTCTTAATGTGCAGCTCAAAGAGAGGTGGATGCCAACGAATGAGGCCGTTACGTTAAAAAAACCAAAACAGACCTATCAGAGAGATAGCAAAAACTTTAGAAGTGGACAAATCAATGCCACCGTGAATGGAAAGTGTGGGAAGGGGGAGAAACAGCTCATGAGCTGAAGCATGCCACATCATCTGTCAAACATGGTGGAAGCAATGTCATGGCACGGACATGTATGGCTGCCAGTGGACCTAGGTGAATAGTGTTCACTGATAATGTGACCGCTGATAGAAGTAGAAGATAGAAGGATGAATTGTGAAGTGCACAGGGCAATACTTTCTCTGCTCAGATTCAGCCAAATGCTATAAAACTAATCTGACAGAGCTTCACAGTGCAAAGTATACTAACAAAAGCAACCCAAGAGTTTCGCAAAGCAAAGAAATGGGATATTCTTCAATGTCCAAATCAGTTACCCGATCTTAGTCTAATGCAGGATGCTTTTAATTACTGACGACAATGCTGAATGCAAAGAGACCCACAAACTAGAAGAAGCTGAAGGTGGCTGCAGTTAAGGCCTAGCAGAGCATCTCAAGGGAGATGAAAAAAATCTCTCTCAATTAATTTTCAATAAAATGCTTAATATCACATTATTGGCTATAAAGATATAAATTTATGGACAAAATTTCAAACCCTGTGAATGCACAAAGACAAAGTATAAATTTATAGAACCTGATCAGTTTTCTGTGGTCACTTTCTAGTAAAGGATATGGGAATGCTATGAATTTACACTGTACTTTTTAACAAAATTTATTTGCAGAATCAAGTGGTATTATAGCAGGATAGCTATTCAACTTACCATCATGCCAAAAAAGACACTGGACTAATCAGTAAAACTCTGGCTGAAATGAACCATTCCATTGAAAAAGTTGGTAATGTGGTAACAGTAGTAACAATGACGAGGGCATCCCAGCTAAAATTCATGGTGGAGGTGATTCTTTCTTTTCCGTCTCACACAGTGACCAGCAAAGAGGCAGCGCCATGGTCCAGACAGGGAACCCAGGTGAAATCAAGAGATAACGCTTTACTTGAGTTGACAGCAGTGACGCTTGCAGTTGTTATCAAAACCTTTGTGGGTAAAAAGCCAAAAAGAGCTGAAATGTGTTGAAAGGAACAGCAACCATCTGCTGCTGGCAGTTATTTTTATTTATTTATTATTAAACAGTAATATCTTTCATGAAATTTGACCTGATAGATTTTATGCAATCTTCCTCTAAAACAAAGAAGGACAAACGGGCGCGATCATATACCTATCCACACCTTGACTAATGTTAAAAATGATTAATATCAGCTTAATATAATGTGGCAGGGGTGTGGTCTCTGGCTCTGCTGCAATGGTGGGGTGGTACGGTAAGCTCACGGGGGTGTGCCGGGAGGACGGAGGGGACAGGTGAGAGGGATTACAACTAATGAACTCTGCCCTTTTTAATGTCTGGAGTCGGGAAGGAGCAGGGTGTGTGTGTGTGTGTGGTGTGGGAAGGAGCTGGAAAGCTGGCTTCCCAGTTGAACAGATACGGTGCCGAAGCAGTTGGAAACGCTGTATTTAAAATAAAAGTGCTCAGATTGACACTTAAACGGTGTGTGGGTCCTGATCATTTTACATATATATTCAAACCTGAATCCATTTTGCCAAAACAACCATCTTCAAGACAGCACCATACTGAAATATCACCTTACTTGCAATAATGAAGAATCCACTTCCACATTATTACAAGTCATGGTCTGTATTCTCTTCCCTCCCATTTTCACCATTAACCAAATGACAGTTTAAAGTGAACCTTCGTGGGCCTAATGGTGTGATATAAGATCTAAAAAAGAATGCCAATATGATCAACATATGAGCCTTTGAAAAAACAAAATCTATGAGCATTAATATCACCTTTCAAAATCTACTTGTAGCCAAAAAAAAAAAACAGCCCTGAAGATTTGGTAGAGAATATATACAGGCTTAAATTTATTATTCCTGTGAGGCAGAGGTATGGCTTCAGTGCCTCTTGTTTATTTGTCGGTCTGTCTAGTTGTCTGTCAGTAATATTGTTCAAACATGACTAACCAAATTTCAGAAAACCTGGCAGAGCATGAGTGAATAAAGATCCTATTAAATTTAGGTGCAGCTCCAGATCGCTTTCTTTAAAACTGTCACACAGACGCTAGTCTTGTCTGAGAGTGTGAGTGCCTTTTCTGAGGTCCTGATAACAAACAGTAAATATATGCAAATTTGTTCTGGAGGGATAGAACAGTAGTAAACATAAATACATAGCTCTAATATCATTATATAATCAGTTCTTATAGCTTATGTACAGAACTGTGCAAAAGTCTTGAGCTACAATTCATTTCTTTAAATTTTGCTTCTAAGCAGTCACACTTGAATTTTTTTAAAGTAGTCTTGAGCAATAATTCTCTGGGCTTTCTGAAGATTTGTCTTTGGACACTAGGATGGGGTTTTTTTGGCTCATTTTCAGTCTAGTCCTTGTACCTGACCATTTTTGGGGGGAATGCTTTTTTCTTTGACCTTTCCAGCATAAAAACCTAACTCAAGGATGAACCTGTAACACACAACTTAGCAAAGAATTTTAAGTTGTATCTTTAGGCACTTTGTCACTAGCAACCTGTCATGAAAACACATTTGTTACCATTTTAGGTGACTCTATGAAAAATACCAAAGAGAACACAGTTTTTTGGTGCCAGAACACAGTTCTATGCCTGTCAAAGTGATTCCCAAAGAGCTATTAACCCTTTAAAGCCCGAGCCATGAAATAACTGCCAAAAAATGACTTTCTTTTAAATGGACTGTTTATTGAACCTTGTGACAAATTTTAAAAAATGAATTTGCATATATGAGATTTAATGTGTATCATATTTGAAACATCAAGCATTTTATTTATTTATTTATTTTTTTGCAGTACTTAAAAATGCATTGTGCAAATTTTCAATCTTTTGGGAGGAAAAAGAAAAAGAAAATCACACTGCTGATGTGGAAGTCTCAAAAACTCACAAAAACTACACATATCAAATACGATACACCTTGTTGAATGTCTCAACATCATGTGCCAAATTTGCAGAAACTGGACAAGTGAGGAACAAAAGAAGATGTGACATGTCTAAAAGCTACGGTTAGGTCCCTAAATATGTGGACAGAGGCAACTTTTTTCTAATTTTGGTTTTGTACATTACCATAATTAACTTTAAATGAAACAACTCAGATGCAACTGAAGTGCAGACTTTCAGCTTTAAAACAAAAAGATTGCATAACAATGTGAGGAACTAAAGTTTTAACACAATCCCTTCATTTCAGGTGCTCAAAAATAATCGGACAAATTAAAAAACTGTTTTAATACCTGGTTGAAAACCTTTTGCTGGTAATGACAGCCTGAAGTCTTGAACTCAAGGACATCACCAGATGCTGGGTTTCCTCCTTTTTAATGCTCTGTCAGGCCTTTACT
>VVHJ01045879.1:0-11889 GCA_015107715.1 Tylochromis polylepis
TTTAGTCTGTAGCACTACGGTCACCCCGGTGTGTCGGCCAGAACACCACTTAAGGCCAGATTATCCAAGAGTATGAAGAAAGGAGATTGAGATTCAGTTTCAGGCACTTTATTATCGCACTCAATTCCTGGGCTGCGAACACAGTTGCATGTGTATGTGTGTGCATATGAGAAACCGTACGTGCGTCAACAAGCTAAACCAAATAAGCTAACAATAGAAATTCGCATATGAACTGAGAGTGAACTCACACGTTACGTGCGTGGCCTACCACCCCGACTATTGACTACATTAGCTCCTGAACGGTAAACATACTACCGTACCAACACCAACAAGGGCAAAATACAACACAGGTTCATACTCACTTATCATTCACGCACACATAGCACCCCACAGGAATTATTGCACCCGGACGGGCCGACACTGCTCCTCCGACATTAACCCGCCCACCTTACTAACCGGATGATGTCACCAGACGGCGGGCTGGCCCAGACTCAGAAGATTGAATATTAAATGAACAACAGATAAACTTATATAAACTTATGAACATCAATAGAATTATCCCATGAACTTTGGGGCCTTTTATACACTACTCATATCATAAACATCAGACATGACTTTTCTTCCTGTACACTTGTGATACAATCAATCAATTCCAGTTTGTGTGCAGAGAGAAGAAAAATAACAGAACAGTCTATAACTTTTGAGAACTGGAGATATTGGTTTTACTTTTATTTTTATTGCACAGAAAAGCAAGAGCACAATGGTAAAATGATACAGCCATCGCTGGATGCGTATCTGAGCAGAACAATCAGGCATATAGGACGCTCAGCGCCAGCTTCGTCATGTGGTCTGAACTCAACCACCTGCACATCAACACCAGTAAGACGAAGAAGATGATGGTGAACTTCTGGAGGAAACCGACATGCATCGCACTAATGAACATCTGTGGTTTGGACATCAAGGTGGTTGACATGTACAAATTCCTGGGTGTTCACCTTAATAACAATAAACTGGACTGTTCACACAACACTCTGTACAAGAAGGGCCAAAGTTGGTTTCATTTCCTAGGCATGCTGAGGTTTCTGGGGTGTGCAAACTTCTATGACACTGTGATGGCCTCTGCTAACTTTTATGCGGTTGTCTGCTGGTGAGGCGGCAGCATGGAGAGGGACGGGAAACGGCTTAATAGACTGGTAAAGAGAGCCAGCTTTGTCCTGGACAGTCCCCCAGACTTCACAGAGGAGGTGGGTGAGAGGAGGATGTTAGCCAAGCTAATGTCCATTATGGACAATACCTTTCACCCCCTGTATGAGACTGTGGAGGCCCTGAGCAGCTCCTTCAACAGTAGACTGTTACAGCCACGGTGTAGGGCTGAGTGCTTTCACAGGTCCTTCAGGCTGCATAATACAAACATGATAAATACTGTTTATAAATACATGAATATTATTATCATTCCCACTGCACTTTATGTAGATATAAAAAAGGAAAATATAGGTGTTTTTTACTCTCTCTATATAGTAACCATCTGTACATAGTATAGTATTTTGGCTTTTGTTGCACACTGTTTTGGACTAGCTTTCAACTTTGCATTTTGCTTTCAGGTTTGCGTTTAAAAGACTTAAACACTAAAAGAAAAATGGTATATTTGTCCTCATTAGAATAAGGATTTGTGTCAGTGTGTGTGACAGTAGCCTCAGGGTTATATAGGTATCTAGTAGTGTAAAAATTAGTGTTAGATTAGTAGTTAAGTAATTAAGCAATTAATTAATTAACCACAAACATGAATGTAAGCTGGTTGAAACTTGAAACCAAATCTACTTTTTATAGAGTCACTGTAACAATATAAAGACAAAATCATGTTTTAATTTGTGTTCATTTTTTCTATAACTAACTTGAGTGTCAGTGTTATAGAATATGTCATACATTCAATAGCAGAACTAAATCCATTTAATGCTGATGACAATGACATTAAATTAGGGTCTAAAAGAAGCAGCTGATTCTGAGGGTGTCGTTCCATTGAATGACCCAAGTGTAAACTCAAAGGGGTAAGCTAACCAGTTACATACTAGTTAACTGGAGTAGTGCTAGTCAGCCATAATGGCTCCCAGAACTTGGTTTTTCTCCCTTCTCTTCAAATGCAGTTTTCTTCAGCACTGTAAGCTTTTTCATTTGATTAAAAAAATACAGTTATTGAAATGCTCACTGACTCCTGATGTATCAACAAATTAGCTCTATTTTTCATTCCCACAGTAAGGTTACACATCTCATTTAGAAGACGTATTTGCGCAATCGACTTCTGTCTGCAAACAGAGGATTGGGGGGGGGGGTTAAATGAAACTGGACTGTGGAGCATTGCTTATAAGCTTCCTTCATTTTGGGTTCTCAATCTCCTGAAATGTTAGCACTCTCAGTTTGTATTGGTAAAATGTACATTTGAGGATCAAAGTTGACTTGAACTGAATTTGACACACAACTTTCATTCACTTCGGTGACATTTTTTAACTGAAGTTGCCATGAAATGCTGCCGTTTAGATAACACTAGCTCATAATTATCAGAACACATGTTGGTGTGGCACTGTTAAATTCAACCGCTGGCTGGGGCCTTTCTGTGTGGTGTATGCATGTTTTCCCTGTGCTTGTGTGGATTCTGTCCAGGTTGTCGGACAAATGCAAGACCTAGAAGACCGGTGAATCTACATAAACAAGAATGGAATCAGGATTTGGGCAAGTATAACTCAGGTAAGTGTTGCAGATTGAAGGATAGGTTAGTGTTGTTTCCAGGTGACTATTTAGCTAGAATTATTGTTTACGGATTTGACCTTGGTTCATACTTGCATTTTTCTTGTCTTGAACTTGAAGGTGAGGAATAGTTCCAAGGCCAAAGTTCCAAGAAGCAGCGACAGGCAGGAGGATCACCAGGAAATCGTTTGAGGTAAATCCTTGCTTTCAGATTTTTATGGTTTTCATGGTTAACAGGTTTCCAGCCAAAGTCCACACCAGGTGGAAAATACCGGAAGGGTAACGACAATCAGAAAAGAGCAGAAGTCACAGCAGCCTTTAGAATCTCAGTGTAATGGTTAGATGTGAAGCAACCCCCACCTAAGGGTGGGACAAGACCAGAGCCCTGCCCAAACCCGTCCTGAGAGCAAATGGAAAGACAGGGAGAGAGGCAAAAAAGGAAGAGAAGAAGAGCTTGTTGAAACCTTGATACCAAAGGCTTTTCATTAAAATTTCAAATAAGCTAAAATCTGACATCCATTCCAACATCAAAGTCATCAACTCACTAAACTCCTGCTGGCCTTAAGTGACCTTGGGGGCAAAATATTCCTAATCTTGCATTGGAGTACGGAAGAGCTAAATTTAGAAATCTGAAATGAGAACTGGGTTTTTTGTTTTAATTTCTAATACATTTTTTATGTTGTTTTAACGGCCCTACTTTGATTGAGTCTTGTTCCCTGCTGTGTGCAAATATCGCTTTTTCAAACATTACTCATTCATAAACTACAGTTTGTTCCATCGTTTTGACATTTAAGCATAGATAACAGAAGATCCCAAACTGCAGTTTGATGTTGCTCATGCATCATTAATCTTCTCCAAACTATAAAAACTGGGAAGCCACTTACCTTAAGTTACTGTTATATCAAAAATGACACATCTAAAGCATTTTTTTAAAACAAATATAAGAGTGGATGTTTTCTTTGGAGAAAAGGGAAATGGACCAGAAAATACTGTATGCCTTTCTTACATTTCATTCATACGGAGCGACTGTGTCATCAAGATTGTGACTTGATCTATGTTGACTTAAAAGTGTTTCAGAAACTAAAGCAACTGTTAATTATTTCGAGTGGTCAACCTTGTCACAGACAGTCGCTGTATTTCCTCAGTGCTTTCCCTAAAAAGCACAGAGATTCAGTGATGCTGTTTCTGCATCACTGAATATTACTGTCTGGCTGTTTTAGTCAGTGTTTTGTTTCAGTGTCTGCAAGATATTTAATTAACCTGCACGCACCACTGTGTTTAAATATGCCTTGAGAAGTGTTCAAACTTTGTAAAGGCGAGCAGAATGATCAGATTCAGCAGTGTCTCTACTTCATGGGTAAAGGTCACACCAGAGGAACATTAATTTGGCGGTCCTCTAATCACTGATAGTGGAGGGTATATTTAAAGGCAACAGAGGGCTTTTGAAATGACTGTGAGTGTTTAAATGAATGGTGAGCTGTGTCTAGAAATTACTGCAGTCAATTAACAAACAAAGACAGAACACTGAAGTGCCTTTAACGTGTTTTTCCTCGTGTTGGCTGCACATAAAGTTGTTATATCAAAGGGACTCACTAAAGCTTCACTACTGGAAAATATCATACTTGGTACAGGTGTTGGGATTTTACTCTTAATTGGCTCAATAGATCACATCAGTACTACATTTTCACAACTAGAAACACATTTTATTTTGATTCCTTATCCTATTAAAATTTAAGAACGCTGTCCATGGTTTACTCAGTCAAGCAGACGTATTCAGTAACCCATATCTCTCCCAACACCCTGACCTGAAATCGCAACTCAAATAATGACATTTCATTTCAATATTGCTATAGTAAATAGTGTAGCGTATATATATACATTACACATTATATACACTTTGTCATAACAAGTGCTCTATAACAACACCACAGAGTACAAGTACAAAGTACAAAGAATGATCTGATCCCAAAAAACTCTTTGTATGTATTTGTCTTTGTATTTCTATGTCTCTCTCACTCACTCACTCACTCACTCACTCACTCACTCACTCACTCACTCACTCACACACACACACACACACACACACACACACACACACACACTTTTCTGTACACATTAGCACAAGCCTTTTTTTCATAACAACAACAAAATATGCAAGAAGGATGGATTGATGGGCCCAGTGATGTCAGAAAATCCATTTATGTTCTAGGAATGAGCGGAAGAATGTTCCCACTATAACAACTGTTGTTTCAAATCCACAGTTCCTGGTAAGGCCCAAGCTGTGTCTCCTCTCAACAGCAAACATGGGAAACAATAAAAAGAAGTATTACCTATACTTACTTTGTCCTTGTCTTCTTGTATTATTTAAATATCATTTGGTCCTGGTCTATTTTTATTTGATTTTGTTCCTCAAAAGACATTAAAGAAAATGAACGGCTGAGTAAGTTATCCACCTCATTCATGCTAATGCACACTACCATCATTCTCACAGTCACTTACAGTATGCATCCACACCTGGAAACTCTGTACTTTACTGCCGAGTGTGATGGCCACCTGCCTAGTTTCTCACCCAGTGTCCTAGGCTCCAGCCACCCAACCTGGTGGATAAGCTGTTTCTAGGTGAATAGATTTCAAGAAAAGACTTCTTGGAGCACTGCATTCTTTATTAGCACTATATGTTATTGTAAACTGCCTGCCAGATGGAGGCAATTCTTATAAACAATAAAGAGCCATGAAATGGCAACTCAAATAATATACAGTGTGCTTCAAGTTTCCACATAACATACATACACATATATGAGAGAGAAAGCAAGACAGAGAAAGATAGATATGGTAATGGACATCTCTACATCTCTTTTATTATTATTATTATTACTACTAGTAATACCTTACAATAAAAAGCACCTGGACGTGACTGTTGTGATTTGGTGCTACTGAATTGAATTGAACAGAACTGAGAACGTAACATAGATGATGAAATAAACATAATAGGAAAATTAAACGAATTACAAATTATAATACATCTTTTTGGAAAAACATCTAGATTTTATAAATCACTGCAAGTGTGGTGATGTATGTGCAAAGTTTTGTTCAGATTGGCCCACCTGTACACTTAAATACACACATATACTACAATCATCACTGTAAGAGTTTTATTACTTAGTTATTTATAATATCCCTTATATCTGACACATTTGGCAGTGATTAACTTCTTTTTATGTGTTATCTGCTATTTATGAGAGGTTTGTGAAAAAATGTTTCTTTTTTATAAACACTGTTTATGTTAAATGTGATGTGTGCAGTTGTTGTCACTAAATTAGCAGTGCTTTGTTTCCCATCAAAAAATTGCACTAAGATACGCAGACGGTGCCAGTGGAGTTGTCTGAACTGAATGATAATGAAGCTACGATTCCAATGGCCTGTCAGCAATTTAACTGATTAGAGTGGAGTCTCATTAGGCATATTGTGAACAAGCTAAATTATCAAAACAATGTAAATAGATGCTTTGTAACAACATATGCTATGGCTTTGTCATTTGTTTCCTTGCTGGAAAGTAAAAATGCTGGTGAGCTCAAAATGTTCAAAATCCCCAAATCGTACATAATAATTGTTGGTTTGAGTCTCAGCAGGTGTGTCATTGTGACTGTGTGCTATCAAACTTCAATATAAGTAGGCCAGTATTCTGAAAATTATGCACCCTGCATAAATTTAATTTATTACTTTCCTGCCCTTGACTTTGATAAAAACTCAGCTCCACATAGTATTATCTTTTACTCCTCAAGTTATTAATGGCTCACTTTTGCGTATTGATGGGACCATTGGGGCCAAGGACTACCCGGTCTCTACACTTCATATCACTAACTCAGGAGAGTCTTGTTTTCCATGCTTACTTCCAGTCCCCCAAATTCCACAAGCAAATTATGTGGAGGGGTGGGGGGGATTCTTACTAGCCTTTCTTTCATTATGTCATGATTACTAGCGTGTTGGAGAGAGGACCCAAAAGCAGACGCATAGCAACAGGACTGGACTTAACAAAAAGCAAGCAATTTATTTAGGCTGGGAGGAAAAACCAAACAAGAATACAAAATAACAGGCAAAAGGAGACTCACACTTTACAAACTAAACTGGGCACGACTAAACACTCGGAACCTGGAACCTGACAATCTGGAAAGGGACAAGGGGGAACTGACACAATATATACACATGAGTGTGATTAGGAAAAGCGGCGACACATGAGAACACAGGAGGGACAAATCAGGCATAACGAGACAGGGGAAGTAAAACTGAACACAATGGACATGAGACGAGGGACAGTCAAAACAAGGCAGGAAGACATTGAGACGTAGACTGAGACACACACCTTGATGTGGGAAGACAATAGCACACTCGTGGCAGACAGAGAGCCAGGGAGCGAGGGACCGAGAGTGCAAGGGACAGAGAGAAAAAACAGACATGACTCTCACAGGAGATACAGGGATGAGACAAAGACACACAAAGAACCTAAGCAACAAGAAACCATGAACCAGAAATACAAATAAACTCAGAGACACTAAAAGAACTAAACTCAAGGCTAAACCGTACAACGTTTGAACTTAAATCATCTTCATCATGCAAAGGAAAAAAATCATGACTCAAAACTCAAAACTCTGGGTCAAAGACCCAGCACCATGACAAATTAGGTGTATAACTATTCTAAAACAATACAAAAAAAATCTGTCTTTTCTCTACAAAACCATGTTTAACTTAGGTGTTTTAGTTATGACAAATATGTGTCCTCATGGAAAAAAAACCCCAGAAGCGTCCTTGAAGGCATGCATCTGAATTATGCTGGTGTACAGCAGAATCTACAGTAGATACACACAATTAACCTCCAAAGTAATAATACAAGAGGCCTGAGAGAGTGCTTTGCACTAAGATGCTGACACCTCACTTTTGTGTTTCATTCTGCAGTGTGCTGTTATAAAGAATATGTTTTTATTCTAAGGACAATCAAGTTCATCCTAATATTACTACCAATTTTGAAAATTATAGTCTGAGATGTCCCAAAATTACTGTGAACAATCAAAGAATTAGAAAATTGCACCATTTACTATGAACCCTACTTTTCTATACCTCTCTCGACTAAAAACTATTATAATGCATGACACATTATATGTTTAAAGCATTTTTTCAGGAAAACAAATCCTAACAATCTAAACTTCCAAAAGCAGAACAGAAATTCAGAATTTTTTGCAGGGACACTAAATTTAAGTCGGTTTTCTGATGTGGACAAAGAGAACCTGAGAGTGGGGGGAGCAAAGCGGAAAGGCCTGTTACCCCTTGTGATGTGTTTGACAGGATAAGAGGTTTGTCAGTGAATGGAGGCTATTGGAAGTAGTGCTGTAGCAGAGAATGTGTGTAGAACAAGGACTGACATATGAAGCACTTTGTAGGTGATGAGACTGAGTTTAAATTGGATGTGTTATGTGAGCCAGTGAAGGTTCTTGAGGGCAGCTGGGGTCATGGGAGCTGAAATGAGTGAGCAGGCAAGTAGCATACAGTATTTCTAGATATACTAGCATTTATTGAGTTATTGAGGACTAGATAATATACTATAAAGAATGTCGTAGTAGAGTCTGGACGTAATGAAGGTATGGGTTGAAGGTTTCAGCAGAAGTAAAAGAGTGAGGGTTAGAGTTCGGGCAGAGATCACTTATGGTTTTATAAGAGAGGAAAGCAGTTTGGGGATGACAGCAAGAGGTTGTTCAATTACCCAGTGGATGAGGGTTACTGAAGAGAGAGACTGGTATTGTCAGTGTTGAGAGAGGCGTATATTGTGTTGCATCAATTTATCAACTAGTGTATGTTTGTGCTTTAATTTTGCTAAATTAATTCGTGAGGGTGGATTGAGTTTCAGTTGCAATGGACTGAATGATGATCTAGAGCAAAATATCACATTGGTAACAGTGGGAGTGGAGATTATGATGATGGATGACAGTTTCTAGGGAAGAATCAAAGAGAGAATAAACAAAAGAGGATCTAACACTGAACCCTGGGGGATGCCTCATGCAGAAGTTATGGTGCGATTGGTATGAATTGGAGGCCTTTGGCTACAGTGTTAGAAATATTTTGTCAAGTCAACCATAATTAACCACGTACAGAAACTACAGAGACACACTTGAATACAGTCTTTCAAAAGGCCAACACTTTACCCAGTAATGACTGGTTGAAATGGCTTTTCTGTGAAAGACATAACAGAGTTCACGGGAAAGGCATTAATGAGAACGTTAATGAGACTCAACAACTGCAGTAGGCAGTTTTATTGTTTCACTTCATTTCACTTAATATACACAAAAACTTCCTTGTATATATGACTTTTATCTTGTCCACTACAAAGCTAAAGGGCCAACAATAACACAAACCTAAAGAGACACCACAGTTTGACATTTTCTGACTGCACACTGCATAGTACCTATTTGATACCAGTGTTCAACCACGATGGAATTTTTAGGATGGAAACAAATTGGAGAAGGTGCAGTAATTTTAAATAGTCATGTGCTATAGTATTTTAACCAGGAGAGAAAAGTATCTCATTGTATGGTGAGATGCTGAGGAGGGAGAACAGAATAGCTGTTTGATTACATCAAAGGCACCAGTGAGGTCGAGAAAGAGAAGACAGCCAAAGACTGAGGTGATGAGGAGCACTGAGGCGACTTTGAGGCAAGCTTTTTATGTGAAGAATCAGAGTCTAAATAATTCAAACACATTGTTGAAGATGAGGTGGGCTCTGTGTAGTGATGCATACCAAAAATATGGCACAGCTGTTAATTCTATGCCTCAGTTTCATCAAAACTATATAAAATGTAGTGAAAAAGCAGAGCTAGCTTTCTGTCAACAGTTTCTCTGTCACACACCAAACGTGTACTGTATAATATTAGATACACAGCCTAATAAAGTATTCATGTCTTCTTCTGTATGTACAGCAAAACCGTCAACATTTGCACTTTTGTGTGCAGAAAAATGTGGCGATACACAGTATGTGTGAGCAATATTTTTTGTACACTGAAAACGGGGTATTTTAATTTATCTTTCTGATTACTATTAGAACGACCCTTGAATGACAAATTAAAAACTGATCTCATTTAATCTCATTTAGATAACACAAAATGCATCAATTATAAAATTAATTTCAGGATTGCTTCATCAGTCGCTTCTGTTGTAAATGGGAATAATCTGTTATTTATGTTATAAAGCTCAAATGCAGTGTTAGATAGACTTACACAGACTTGCTGTGGGAAATGAAGTTTTTTCAGTAACGCTGGTTTTTCCCTGACAGCTGAGTTTTATCACCATGGAAATTGCCCACATATTGATGGACAGGGCAACAAAGGAGAAAAAAAGTCAAGGAGAGAAGGTAAACTAAATAATGGTGGTGGTGTGTTAATGAAACCGTTTCTCTCAGTAAGCCCCTTGTGGATTCAAAACATTCAGCTCAGGCTGATATTGAGCCTGTAAACATCACTGGGTAACTCCCACTGAGCGTTATGTGGGCTTGATCTCTTTTTATTTTTGCCTTTCACAACCCACCTAAAGTACAAAAAAATGGTGCTTCTGTAAAATTCATTCAGCCATAAAAGTAATGCAGAATTTATTTTGGCATATTTCTGACTTTTTTTGGCAGTTTTCCTTCTTCGCAGTACCCTGGTTTCATTGTTCTAATTCCATTGCACCAAAGTGAAATCTGGATCAGGTATTGCACTGTCTTTATTCACATATTTGTTCACAAGGTCACTGCACACCAAATACCAGAAACCTCTTCGCCAGGATGTCCGTGTTCAGACATTCATCTTTTTTGGAAACGAGAAATTTTGACATGTTGCCAAGTTACGGGTGTCTGACATCCGTAACAATATACACAAAGCAGACTTAAATCTTTGTGGTGGGGTGTTGCTAGGTTACAAGCGCCATTCAGTGAGAGGTTTGTACCTCTCACTGGAAAGCCTTTTGGCTGATTTTAGTTTATTGTGTGAAACCATCTAATGTACCCTATAAACTGGCATGCATTTGTAAACTCAGTAGGCAGCGTGGAGCAGTGTTTCCCAATCTTTTGGAGCACATTAGAAAAGTCACACGGCACACCACCAAACAAAAATGTCACAAAAAGCGTATTGATAATTTTTCCCCGCGCACCAGGCAAAGCGGAATTGGCTTGGTTTGTCCCCAGTATACCTTTTTTGCTTTCTTCTGACCACTACTCATGCTAGGGCCTTCATCTGGGTCGGAGTTTTCTCCAGGACCCAGGTTAGACTGACTACTTTTTCTTTTCAAATATTTATCTATTGCTATTACGTGCTGCATTGTCTCACCGACAGCATGACTATTATGTAGGGCTGGGTATCGTCACTGATTTCTATAATCGATTAGATTCAATTTTGACTCAGTCAGAAATATTATAATTCTGATCATTTATCAGTACTGACACTTGTGAGACTTCATCAAGAGATGTAAACATCACTTTGTGTCAAAGTAACTGAGGCTAAAACACAGAAAAACATGAAGGAGATTTTCCTGGCCTGGCTTTTTATAGCAGATAACCACCTTAAAAATATTCTGCAGTAGATCAACAACTGAAGAAAACCATGAATCAACATATGAACATTACCTGATGCTGCTGAAGTGAAGCAAAGTTACAAAGGTTTGATTAGAGACACAGCTAAGGGTTTTGCAATTTGGCATCATTTTAAAAAGTTTAAATTTCTTCTGTATTGAACAGCAGAAATGAGGCTTTCTTGTCGGAGGTCATTTTTGAAAAAAAAAACAAAAAAACCCAGCTGCCGACAGCACTGTACACAACGGTAGACTGGTGCGTAATAAGCGAGTAAATAATGCAGAAACAGAGATTTGAGATGGGAAACTGTTCTTGAAGTACACTGAGAGGGAGAAAGAGCTGTGCAGGAAGTGTGATTTTTATCGTGGTGAAAGCAAAACAGCAAAAGTAAGAGGGAGTTAATGACGATGTTTATCAAACGTTAAGCATAGTTTGGATTTTCTTTTGCTGCTGGTTCATTTAATTTTGGTTGGAGAGTGACGAAACCTGCAGCATCAGAATCTGTGAGATGTCGACTTTCAGCCCTGACGGCGTGTCCGTGTATGTGGCCTTGGGTGAGAAAG